>PPHD01005450.1:0-21096 GCA_002909625.1 Bambusicola thoracicus | reverse complement strand
GGGTTAAAAAAAAAAAAATAATAAGATAAAACTCCACTGTGGCAAGAGGAAAAATGAATTTTTTTATTCTTATAAATGGATAAGATTTCTTTAACAAATGTCTTAAATTATCTTAGGTAGCCCAGTATCTCAGAAATTATGCAGATGCTTTCACATCTATTCTGTTACAGACTGCAACAGAATATTTATAAACTGCTCCTGTGGCAACAGCGTTGCAGTCAAGGGAATTTAAAGCATTATATAGGAAATACAATTTAGAAAAAAAATCAGAATCCTTGGTCAGTTACAAAAAAATTAGTGATGCTCATTTAAGATCCTAAATAAAATACTTGCTGCCAAGTTCTTTAACTATATGCCAAATATTCTTTGTGAGGGTGCTACAGAAATTCTTCAGTTCTTTTTCATTGATTCAGGCTGTAATAACAAAATTCATGTAACCGAAACTTTCTTTTTATATCATAAACATTTCAGGAGTTTATGCCTATATTAATTTTTGAGTTCACAGTGATGCTAGAAAAGAGTCTTTTTTGCATGAAGTAAGCAGAGATCCTTCATGAGACTCATCTTCAAGATATAAGCCATCCACAATTGCTACTGAAGTAAAATGACATTAGAAGATAAAGCCATATGGTGAGTCAGTTGTCAGCCTGAGATTTCTTTCAGGAAAACTACTGTAAGGAAATCAGATATGATGTACCTATTGTATGGTACTGAAATATTGTTCAGTATTTTTGAGCATACAGACCTATCATTAACCTAATCTATATAAACCTGCCTATCATATACAGAATAAATCTAGGTGTATATCTTTTATTGCTCAACTATTAATGAAACCAAAAGTTATTACATGGTCAAAAGTAATAATCTAAAAATAAAACTGCAGTATAAAACTTATTTATAAGTCCAAAGTGGTTGAGTCAGCTGCTTTTGGAGTGACAGCTTCTGGCTTTTGGATCTCAGCAGGAGCTCTTTTTGTTCCCATCTTCCAGGCCTTGCCAGCAGATAAAAATAATCTAAAAATAAAAAGCAAATACTTATTCTCCAAACTTGTATATATTTATTTATATACTCAGAAGGCTGTAAGTTAATAAGTAGTTTCTACTCTATGTAAATTTAAGCCATGACATTATTTTTTTCTGAAACATTTTTATGTATTAGGTTTCTTATCTTGTGCAGTTCATTTTTCCCTTAAATGAATTTCAATTAAAATATTTTTTTGTTGTTAACAAGTGAAGAAAATCTCAATGAAAGTAAATCTTAGAACCAAGAGCCTATTCTTTATAATACTTGTGATAATTTCTAGAGAATGTGGCAATGCACGATATTAAGTGGAGTGATTTAACTATGTAAGGAAGCTGAGACCAGAAGAAACTCTAGTCTTTTGCTAAAGTGAAGAGATGGAAAACTGTAATACACTTACACCCTGGAATCCTTCAAGTGAAGGTAAAATTGGCAACTGTCTAGGACAGTTGGTGTAGTAGGGTTATTATGGCAACTGATATGATGTTTTTGTATTATCCTGTTCTCACAGTGTCCTCTGTGATGCACTGAAGCTTTTTTGCAGTTAGTCATTCCTGATAACTCCGATATCCTTCACAGATATTACATGTATATATTAAATATTCATCAAGCCTCTATTTCACTACAGAGGTCTCCTTGAGTTTGGGTCACTAATAAAATTTAATTTCTATGTGAAGATATTCCCATATAACTTTTGTTTATTTCTGCGAAGAATGCCTCTATTAAAACAGATTTATTTAAATGCACAAGAGCCTATAGAACCAAACCAAAATGACGACCACAACAACCAGTCATAGGAGCAACCCTTTCTCAGAACTCTAGAAAAGAATTCAAGCAGGAATACTGAGTACTGTATAAGTAGAAGAATACTTTATTTATAGTAAAAAAAATGAAAAATAATAATTAAAAAAAAATCATTTTATGTAGACTTCCATTCAGGTATTTCAGAAAGAAGATTAGCAGAAAATTACCTATATTTGTTTTTAAACAGATACTATTTGTTTATTCATCTTTCTGACTCATAGTTCTCAACACTACATAACCTGAAACTTTTTATATTTGTTTTTTACTTCTCTCCTTTTCTTCTAACTTATTCTAAGATGATTAAGAAATTTAAGTTTCTTCACATCTATAGTGTATTTGTCTTTTTGATCCAATATTGTTATTTCCAGGGCAAGGAATGGAAGGAAATGGGTAATAGGGTTTTTAAGGCATGTGGACACATCTTCTCTCTGCTCCTTCTGCTTTCAGTATTCACAGGAGTTTTTAAAGCCAAAGAATAAACTTGCATTCAAATCTAAGACATGAGAAACAGTTTGCACCTTAAAGCAAATGACTAAAATTCTGGGAAAGCTCAGTGTCAGCTCCCATTTTGGTCTAAAATAAAAAATAAGTGAAAATGACCTTAAGAAAAAATTGTGGTCTGTTTGCTTTGTAAGTTATTCCCAAAGTTCCTTACTTTAAAATATGGTTATATAATGTTTCTGTTCATATTTTCCTTACTTAAAAAAAAAAAAAAAAGGGAGAAAACATCTTTTACATCTTTTTTTTTTATTATTATTTGTTTATGTATTAATATTACTCTTTCCTGACTTCAAGGCCTGCTATAGTAACAGCTTCTCGCTTGAACTCCCTAACCGCATGAAGATTACAGTCTTGCAATAAGCATCCATGCATTGTACAAAAAAATGCTTTTCAGTTCTCTGGTAAAAGAGTCAAGGCTTTGGATATTAATTAGGATTATTTATGTAACTTAAAATATTATTTCGATGCAATAAAAATGTATATATATAAAATTCATTATATGTCAGATTATTATATTTACCCATGTTGCTACATTTTTAATGGTAGGCTGACTATTCCCACAGAGAAAATTACACATGGGTATGGGAAGAATCACTCATTTAAATGATCAGTTTTCCTAAATAATACAGGCTCTTTTCACTGGTTGAGCAGCTGCAACAATAGAGCAAAAAATTCAATTAAAAACAGTCTGGAGAGAAGATGCTTAAAGTTTATTAATTTCATTTGTAGCTTTACTTATTTGCCTAAGCTACAGTGGAGAGGACAAGCTGTTACTGTCAGGGAAATAAAAAAAAAAACCCTTTTTATTTTCTCTTTATCTTTTATGACTTAATTTTCAAAATATGAGGAAACTGAAAAGAAACCAAATTAAAAAACAAACAGAAATAAAACAACCCCAGAAAACAGAAGTTCCCTTTATCACTCTTTTTTTCCATATGAAGGATTGTTCCACAGGAAATCCATTCAGCAGAAGGAAAAATCCCTTTAAGCAAAATAAAAAAAGAAGCAAAAATAAACCCAACCCCCAAACAACCAACAAACCAACATATAAAGAAATTCACAATAATTTGTAGTAGAAATCAAAGAAAGAATGTCCCCTATGGCAAGGTTAGCAAGTCTTTAGTTATCTGTAATGTGAAACGTCATTCAGGTAGCTTTGTCAAGGGATGGAGAATGTACTTCAAGAGTGATCTGGTAGAGAGGAATGTGCCAGAAAACTTCATAACTGTTTTTGATTCCCTATAGAATAAAAAATATGAATTTTATAATTATATGCACATAATATAAATTTGGGGGAATTTTGAGAAGACTGTTATTGTCTTAAATATGTTACGAGATGGTAATGTCAGAACAAGGAGAAAACAGAAAATAAGAAAGATTTATATAATTCTTAGCTATGTTTTTAAATCAAGGATTCTTGTTTAGCACCTGTGGTGACTTATTCTAAGCCATACACAACAAAGACTTTCAAACTCCCTTTCTAGACACTGCAATAGCCAAATGAAAAGATAAAGTAACTGCAAAATCATGAGTCTGGGTAGGTTTAGTAGGCAGAATTGATTTTTTATTATTGTGTTTGTCATTGTATTCTGAGTGTTTATTCTGCTTGCTTGTAAAAATGATATATTTGCTTATTGATCTGTTGTGTCTATCTCACAAGCCTATTCAGTCACAACATTGATTCTGAATAGCTTAAAACCCTGTATTTAAGCAAACTGATAAGAGCTGAATGGATTTATTTTTTTATTTTTATTTCTAAATTCCAACTTCCTAATACTAAATTGAGTAAAAATCTCTTACAGTAGTGCTTTCTTTGTAGGACTTTGATTTTAGCATATCCTCCATATATAGACACTATGTTTCACTGTAAGGGGAACAAAGTCAAGAGCTATGTAGAAAGCTGAATTTCAACAGCATTGTAATTCAGGTACAAATGCTTATTTGACTACTTAATATAAACACGGAAAGATTCTTTTCAAGTTTTATTTCTCACCTTCCAGAACCTTATGTTGAATGTTTTGAATGTTTTTATATGAATATTTCTACACTACTGTCATATCTCAGCTCATGGTTACAGCCCTTTTATCTAAAACAATTTAAATCTTACATCTCACCCCACATATGTGTCTTGGTAGGAGTCTATACCACAAATGAAATATCTACGCACTCCTTGTCACCTCTGGAACCCTGAGGTTCCAGAGAAACCTTCAGTAAAAAAGGTTAATGTAGGAAAGTTTTTACATTGAGAATGATGAGTGTTTGAGCACTGGAAATACTAAGATACTCAAAGCCTATATTGATTTTGTTTTTAAAGGATAACTGATGTTGATAGAGAGCATTTTCTGAATCAACATTTCTGCTGTTTTGTATACTGAAATATAAAGACATGTTCTTTTAAAAATGTTTTTCTTCTTAGATCAGTGTTGTACTTCCTTGACATTTCAACCTGAGGAATTTCTTAAAATTCTTAAAATTAGGGCAAAGTAAAGGCTACTACAGTGTAGTATAGTCTCAGATATCTTGTTAGGATTTCATAAACAAGTACATTTCTGTATGTGTAGTGAATAATCCAGTCTTCTATTTGAGTAGTAAGAAACTAGTTCATGAATTCAAGGTGATTCTACATTACTTCCATGACAGTGAAGGACAAAATGGTTTTGTTATTAATGGATGCAACACTTTTATTATTCACCGATAAAAGTAAGAGGTTGTAACAGACTGCCAAAGGAAGCACAGTGTAAACTGACTATGAAAAATATTTCTGCTGTGTGAACTAATTCCTTTCATAAAACAATACATCAGAAAGTAGACATTTGCTTCTGTACTAGATTAGCACAGATCCATATTTGACATAAACTAATTGATAAATTTCATTTTAATTAACATCCAGACAACAGAAACACAGAGTACCTTTCTGGAAATTGTTGGTAGTCTTATATCCAAATGACCTTTGGTCTCAGAAAGCTGTTCTACTCATATGCTGGGAATTTACTATGGTCTTCAGCATTATTTCTATGAGACATGGTGAACAATAAAGGAAAAGAAATAAGGGTATCCATCATCCCCATGCAGGTAAGGAAAAAAATCTACAATCCAATTCTGTAACTTGCACTTCATTACTGCTTTGGTTTGCAAATTCTTTATGAGAAGTATATTTTAAAATAACCCCATGATTTTGAACTAACAAAGAGGAGCCATACAAATTATATTCTCATGTCAGCTTTTAAACTCTTACTAGAGATAGGAAAGTGTACACTCTGGATATAGGAATCTTTCACTGCTTCCCCACTCCTCCCCTCAAAAATGCACTCTTCAAAAATCTATATGTACTCTGCACTTATGAAACCGATTACTGTCCTTATACTTGCTTTTTGCTTTTTCTTCTTCTTCTTCTTCTTCTTCTTCTTCTTTTTTCCCCAATAAATTTGTTTATTATTTTGTCCCTGGATGCTGAAAATATTTGTGCTCAGATTCACACAGGCTTAGCCATGGACTTAAGCTGAAATTCCTGAGTGACTGTACGCCATCCAAGAAAGTAGCATGAAAGCTAGGGGAATAAGTAAAGTTTGTTTCTTCCTAACCATGAAATTGATTTATGCATACAATTTGCTTTTCTCATTATAAGATTTACCATGAAAAAAGTCATGAAACTAGAATATAGGTTTTACTGATATAGCTCTCACTAAGAAAACAAGAAACTTTACCTTCTTATATATTCTATAGTTACTTTTTCCTCAGCTGAGTCTGCTTATCTCAAAGCAGATGAGCTTTATCTAACTCTTGGCCATACTTCTTTTTTTCACAATTTTTGTTGTTGTTGTTTGTTTGTTTGTTTGTTTTTGACTTACCAAGCATCTGGTGACTTACTGCCAATGACTGCTTGATAGGCAGACCACAGGAAGAGTTAAAAAAAAAATGTTCTGAAATAACTAGTTTGTTGAGAGTATATGTGTTCTCATTTTATGGGGCTTACAATTACATAGATGTGTCATGCTTTTATGATTTTTTGTTATCAGTATTCCACATCATAACATCATGCAGTGTACTGGGAATTAAAGACCAAATGCTCTAGTTCCAGTTACTTGTCCAGAAGAGAAGATCTACATTCCCAGAAGACTGTTCGAATACTGTTATCATTCCTGCTTAGGGGAACAGATACAAGGCCTGTAGGTCACCTGACCTGGGTCATCTTCTTTCTTCTCGTTGTGCTCACTTTCGGATCGTCTCGCTGCTGCTCCCGACTGCACGCAAGGCTTCAGTATTAGTGTGAGACCTTTAGCTCTCGGACAATCTTTCTCTCAATTATATTTGATTTTATTAACAATTATATTGAATTATATTATATTATAGTGTATTATCATGCATTCCAATACTATATTTACTAAATTAGTTTGTTTATCCTCAGATTGTTGCCGCTGTTTTTTTAATTATACTTTTTTTTTTGTGGGGTCCCCTGTTTCCCTTTTCCAGAGGTGCGGATTTTGCAAAAAAAAATCCCTCCGCCCCACTAGTCACACAACTAGGTTGGACCAGCCCATAAAGCGTTGACAAGATGATTGCATTGAGTGCACCCTCAGCAAGTCTGTACATGACACCAAGCTGAGTGGTGCAGTCAATATGTTGGAGGGAAGGGAAGACATCCAGAGGGATCTGGACAGGCGGTAGAAGTGGGCCCACGAGAACCTAACGAGGTTCAATAAGGCCAAGTGCAGGGCGCTGCACTTGGGTCAGTGCAATCCCAGGTACTTATACAAACTGGGGGAAGATCTCCTTGAGAGCAGCCCTGCAAAGAAGGACTTGGGGGTACTGGTGGACGAGAAGCTGGACATGAACCAGCAGCGCGCGCTTGCAGCCCAGAAGGCCAACTGTGTTCTGGGCTGCATTAAAAAAAGGGTGGCCAGCAGGGAGAGGGAGGTGATTGTGCTCATCTACTCAGTTCTTGTGAGGCCCCATCTGGAGTACTGCGTCCAGGACTGGGGCCCCCAGTACAGGAAGGACATGGAGTTCTTGGAGCAGGTCCAGAGGAGGGCCACTAGGATGATCAGAGGGGGCTGGAGCACCTCTCCTATGAGGAAAGGTTGAGGGAACTCGGCTTGTTTACCTTGGAAAAGAGAAGGCTCCGAGGAGACCTCATTGTGGCCTTCCAGTACCTGAAGGGAGCATATAAACAGGAAGGAGAGTGGCTGTTTACAAGGGTGGATAGCGATAGGACAAGGGGGAATGGTTTAATACTAAGACAGGAGAGGTCTAGGTTGGATATTAGGAAGAAGTTTTTCACACGGTGGATGGTGACACACTGGAACAGGTTGCCCAAGGAGGTTGTGGATGTCCCCTCCCTGGAGGCATTCAAGGCCAGGCTGGATGTGGCTCTGGGCAGCCTGGTTCTAGTGTTTGGTGACTCTGCACATAGCAGGGGGGTTGAAACTCGATGATCATTGTGGTCCTTTTCAACCCAGGCCATTCTATGATTCTTCTCAAAGTAGTGGCAGTAACTGAAAGCTTACCAGTCACCCATTTACAGAGACGTCGACTCCCAAAAACTAATGTGAGTTAGCTCCTGATGCTCATTCTAAGACTAATTTTTGTATGCATTTTCAGTCATTACTTTTGCTATTTGCATCAGGTTATTATTCTTTCACTGCTGAGTGTCTATGCAACAATGTATGAATTGTTGTGTACTGACGGATTTTCTTGGATAGCTGGATCAGGGTTATACTGAAGGTAGCTATGCAGAATCTAGTGGAAATTACCTTGTATTTGCATGCCACAGTAAAGAACTGTAGAAGTTATGTCTATTTCATGGTCATTTTCTACTAATTTTCAGATTTATTATACTGCTCTTCCCCAAATTCCAATTTTTTCTTTGTCTTCTCTCCCCTTTCAAAAATTGTGGTCTGTGTTATTTCATAGTCATTCTCACTCAGACTGCATTGCACATTCTCTTTTTTTTACTATCTAGATGTCAGTCTTGAAGAACTTTCAGTTTTTTTATTTACTTTTTACATTAATATTGTTATCAATAAAATATATGTCTGGGCTGTCCTGTATTCCCTGTCTTGCTAAAGTCTTCCATACTCCTCAATTTATGTGTTTTGAATAATTCTGATAATTTCTTACAATAATATATATATATTTTAAATCACAGCCATCAGCATAGTAGGTGTCACATAGACAGTTTTTACATTCTACCTACCTGCACTAAACCATGGAGCGAGCAAACATACATATTTTATTTTTAATTAAACTATTTTCCCCCTTCCTGTTCTACATGAACAAGCTCTTCTATTTAAAAATTAATTTAATTTAAAATTAAATTTAGTTGTGTCTATATTCTGATTAATCTGTTTAGAAAATTAAGTAGTTGTTTTGATCAGAAATTTACTTCTGATTATTTCCAAATTTGTTTTTTGCTAATATAGAAATACATTTAAACAAACTAATTCATTAATTCATCATGGTACTTCATATTCTTATCACAAATGATCCTGTCTCCTCATTTTGAAGTCATTTTACAAATTTTTTTGTGAGCTTTTCCCACCTGTTCTGCTCATGATTACACCAAATTTATGACTGAAGAAGCTCTGTCTACTCTCTGTGAGATAGCATCCCCTTTGTCTTACAGTTCTCCTTGGAACATAATTTGAAGATATAAATCAAAATAAAGCCCACTTACTGACACAGCTACACCCATTGATACTTTAAGTTGCAAGACACATCTGTTGTCTTCTCCATTCTTGGGGCTTTGCTTAAGGTGCTTCCAGACTTACTCACAAGCCCTTTTCTCTGCTTATTATTCCTCATGGGACCATTTATTTATTTATTTATTTTGCCAGGTGAAAGAGAAGGATTTGTCCAGTGCGCAAATTAAGACTGAGTCTTCCTGCTGCACATCCAGCATACTGTCATAAATATTGGTTGAATTGGAAGAATGTTCCTTACTTCCTATTTTGCAGATGGTGCTCCAAACATCATACACTTCCCTTTTGGAGATATTACTCAGTCTGATGTCTTTTAAAGGGAATGTCTTCACTTCTAAAATAGCTTAGCCACACATTATTCATTGTAACTACATTTGTGTAATTTAAGGGTAATCACTGTTGGCCTGAAAATGTAAAAGAAGCCAGTGATATGCATTTTTTGTTTTAGGAAAGGCCAGTTCCTTTCCTTCTTTCCTTTCCTTCCGTATGTCTTGCCTTGCCTTTTATTCTTGCAAGTTTAGATAATGTTCTTACAGGAAAAGGAAAAATAAATAATTTCCTTCATTTTAAGGCATTTTATTTTTGTTTTTAATGAAAGTATGAGTACTACCTTAAATCCTTTTGATTATCCTTCATTTGTAGATCACTTTCCGTACCTTACCCTAGCAACAGAGATTCATTTGTGTCAATGGTTCTGGGCTGGGTCAGCTCAATTGCATGACTAACAGGGCTGAGGGACCCACAGACCAATGCCTGGGGAGAGGGGGAAGGCAAAAAGGGAAAAAAAATTGTAAGGAGATAAGCCTAAAAACAAAACAGCAGCAACGAGCTCAGGGAGAAAACTAATTTACTAAAAATGATAGCGGAATGCAGAATAACACAATGTAACACAATAGAATTGGAATTGAATCTAACAAATCAAATAAATGAGAGAGAGAGTGTCCTAAATGGAAGGTCTTACTCTAATGCTGAAGGCGAGATGGCCAGGGAGCACACATTGCAGAGATGAGCACTGAAGAAGGGGACTGTCTCGTGACTTGTGAGCAGTTTTATCTTTCCCTCTAAATGGAAAACAATTGGAACAGCAAAGGTGTTCTTCTCTTCTGAGAAAGAGATACATGGAAAAATCAACAATCCACAGAATGGGAGCATTAATTCTTTAACTCCTAGCACACTACATGATGTTATGATGTGGATTGAAGATGTTCTTCAGCTAGGTGATTTCTATGCATAGACTTGAGACTGAATTTAGCAGTTTAGTAATTTCTGACAGAATAATTGGGAGAAATTGCAATTGGAGTTGTCCCCCTGGTGAGCTCCACAACATAATTTATTTTTTGTATTTCACTACATCTTAAGTGAACTACTGCTAAGATCTGATTCATTCCTTTCAAAGAGATGTTGCAGGCTTGGAAGAACATGTTACAGTGTGAGATGCAAGCTACTGTGAATTGAGAAGCTTCCCTTCCACACAGTAGGTTTTCTTTCTTGGCAGAAATAAATTAATATTCCTAAGGTAGGAAAAAAAAAAAAAAAAAAAAAAGAGTAAAGGGGATAAATAGCTGCAAGAAAGATAAATGCATTCATGCAATGAAAATGTCTAACTAGGTGATACATAGGAATATATTCTTTGCATTGGCCATACATTGGACAAAATATAAAAGCAGGGTGAAAGAAGAAATTGAAATCTAAGTCTAATTTAGTTAATAAACTGCAAAGCAGCATGAAGAAATATTTTTGCTGATTTAGTTTTATATTAGCTTGCTTAAATTATATTTTCAACTAGATTCAAATACAGGTACAAATTTGAGCAGAGAAAGGTCTAAGAATAATGTAACTTTTTTCAGCAAACCTACTAATTAACCATATATCAAGTTTATGAAGACATCACTCCCAGTATCTGTCCAGCATAATCCCCTGAGAAGTCCAAAGAGTGATACTGATATACAACAAAGGATCTAATTAGTTTTACTACATAGTTAGAAATAAAAATAAAAATATTCATTCTAACATATTTTGTCACAATATTTTTTTTCAAAAATAGGCAATGTAAAAAGCAACAAAATCCGAAAAATACATTTTCAATTACTGTTAACTATAATATGTCTGGCTTCTTGTTTTCTTTTAAAATACAGCTTAATAAAAGGAAAATACAATAACTGAATAAAACTGAGATTGTGAAATATGGTCAATGAGACAGAAACGTAGGGCTTTGTTTCTCAGGCATCATTAGCATACAGCAAGCTGATATTTTATAAAATGTGCATTTGTGTAGGACTGTGCTGTACTTGAACATGACAAGGTTTTTTCTTATGCTGTTTAGAGTCCTGACTACTTTAGAAGTACAGAACATTAAACTAACACTAATGGAAAAATGATAGCTGATAAAATGTTTCTGAACAACTTTTCAGGCTTTATGTTCTCTGGGAACTTAGAAAAATTTTACCGAAACATAATGCCAAGGAAAGAAAGTATTCATAAATATGAAGGCAGGGCATCTTGATTTGTCTGCCTATGCCTAATTTTTTTTTTTTCCAAATTAATTGAATTTTAAAGTGGTAATCTTACATACTTTTTCATGTTTTTGTATATTTTTTCCTAAAATTATAATTTACATGAAGCAAAAAATAATTCAGTTTTGTATCTTAGTGTTTTGAATGATGTAATGCACCAGTATTGAAAACATAGTCTGATTTCTTCACAATGCATCAAAAACAGTAATAACACATACCTTCAATTTTTGAATTTTTTGAATTTTTGATTATTTCTTTCCAAAAAAGCAGTCCTTAATATATGTATGTAATTAAATTTTTGTGAATGCGTCACAAGGAGGACAAACATGGAACATGGCATAATTTCTAAATATGTCATAAGTATACCAAGGACATTACCAAGGACAAAAGAAATAGTGAATAAACTTGCCATTAAAAATTTTATCTGGAAAACATTCAATTGAAAATCTTTCAAGTTGTTCAAGTGCACTGTTGTAACATTGCACAAGACTGACACAGTGTAAATAAAATTTCTGCTGAAATCTGTTAGTAGGTGCTTGGTGTAGCAAAAGGTTATGGTGAAGACTGGGTTGTAAAAGCTGGCAGTGAAAAATAAAAGTGAAATGAACACCTTGTTGGAATTTCCTGGAAAAGCTTTTATTCTTCAGAGTTGCTCAACTTATAATTTAACTTCCAAAATCAAGGATATGTAAAGAATATATGCTTGAGCGAAAGCTTAAATATTTGTCTGATTATTCCATTACATCTATCATTCATTATATTATGTATATGTACACACACATATGTATATATGTATATATATAATATTTTATTATATTTGTGCGATTAAGTATTACTACAATTATACTGGAATATAGCTATTCTGAATTCCTCCGCTTCTTATGTGGAACGTGTTTACATCTTATAGTGCCCCTAGGATTGAAATGGACAGAATTTTTACCTTTGATTTCAGTGGGGCATGATTTTGCTATGCATTAAGCGAGACTGAAACAGTTCATTGCAGAGATTGCTGCTGTTAAAATAACAGCATAAATGGATCTGATGAGAGAGATTTTCTCTGTTGACGAGAAGAGATCTACATAGTGAGTGTGTTACTTCTTCAACAATTTTGGATAAATATAGAATCTCAAGTTAAAGAGAAAAGAAAAAGAAACTGTCCTGAATGGAATTTTATTCCTAGTTTCTGAAGATTAAAAAATTGAGGTTTTTCAAACTCCTCAAAATCTGGGAAACTGGAATCTGAGAAACAGATATCACTCCTATTTCATAAAATAACAAGATTAAGGACAACAAAATATGTATTCATATTTCAATACATAATTCAGAGCAAAAGGATATTAGCTAATAGATAAGACCAAAAACCATGCTAATTAAATGTTCAGGCATTTAGGTGTTTCATTAAAGTGAAGTTTCTTCATCACAGATCACCTGCTTCAAAAAGGCATGATAAAAAGATTAAGTTTCATCAATAGAGAGTGTTAACTTGTGATTCTGATTTTCCTTCCTTTTTCAATTCAAATCTCCTATTAAATTTGTAATATGTCTGATCAACAACAACCTGGCCTATTGTAAGTAATGACAGCTAATAGTATTATGATTAAATCCTTTTTCTGCAGGAGATGAATGTGTTTTGAGTGCTACTCCAAATTTAAAATAAGACTATAGAAGGCATTATGGATTCTTGTGCAAATATTTTGCAGTCTGGAAAATCTGTTTTGTTAGGTATGGGTTGACTAAAACCCTGTACATTTTATCCGACTTTAATATATGTTAAAAAATAATATTATTGAATTATTGAAGAAACTGTTGAGGTATATCAAGAATATATAGGCCTAATGTTTAATTGGATGATTTTGAGGTAATTGCACACCTGGTTGATGGTGCATGCTGCCACAGCAGCCCCAGTAGTGTGGTGCTTAGAATTTTTGTCTAAAATGGTGTTGTTACACAAAAATGTGGCTCTCTCCCCACCCTTCCCCCGACAACAAGTAAGGTGAAGATGGGCAAGATGTTGAGAGCAGATACAATATTATTATTATTATTTTTAATTTGCAAGACTTGAAAATACAATTTCATCAAAAATCTGGAAGTAATTGTCCAGAGTAAATGTTGAATGTTTTTTTCCATAGATGCAGATAATTACAGCAGCTACACTGTTTTCTGCTAGACAGTACTCTTTCTCATTTGATTTTAATTTTTTATGGAAAAACAATGTTTAGCATATCCTGTAGGACTGGGGAAGGATATCTTCAGCTCAAGAAGTAGCTTGTATAAGAAACAACAACAACAAAAAACAAAACCAAAAAACAAAAACAAAAAAAAGCCTCAGCACTTGAAAAGCAAGTCCTAAAACTAAAATCAATGAGCTGTGGACAAAGAGGGAAGGAGAATGGGTGCAAATGTTTTTTGGTACCCTATAGAAAAAAAGATTGTCATCACAAGATATATTTTGTTAACTTTCATAACAAAATGTCAAGTTCAAGTTGGATAGTCATTGTAAATGTTAAGCGTTTGTTTCTGATTGTTGTATTCTTAAATAGGTGTCAAATCAGTTGAGATTTGACTACTGTTGGTATGAGCAGTGAGCAAGAGAATCAGGCTGGGACTGTGGTGAATCATGAGTGTCCCTTAGAAGAGGAGGTTTGGAGTGTTTGTGAGACATGGAGATAATTCAGAGAACTAATGTTAGCATTGTAACAGTAATGTTGTGCTAGATTCATCTTTCAAAGTTCTGATGCTACTGGCTTAAAAACTAGGAGTGTTATGATTCGTTCCCTTGGATCCATTATTTGAATTTAACCAATTAATTCCTTTGAAATAATAGACATCATGGTTCTTCCTGAGATACAGCTGATACTTCAAGTTTAGTCTTTCTCTTCTACTGTTATGACCTCGCTGTAATTTCAGAATGCCATTTTCAAGACTATTGTAGTCATATCTCTGTGCCCCTATAGACCATAGTTCAATTTCCTCACTTCCTTACAGATCGACCTTCACATAATGTAGTTCAGCAGAGATTAGAATTTGCTTGGGGACTTTGTTATTACTCAGTTTCCTTTATAAAAGGACTCTGTTTTATGAGGGATTAATTGTTCACCACAGATGTCTATCTCAGCTGCCTTCTTGTTCTAGATAGTAAAACCCTACTCACCTTGCAGGTATTCTAGTAATGTGTAAGAGTTCAATGACCTTTTGCATAATTATTTCCAGGTATGCCCTTGTACAAGGTTTGTGCAGTGAATGCAATCCAGTACAAAACTTTAGTTAAACCTTCAGAATGAAGTGAGTTGTTAATGCTGTATATGTTTTCAATACCACTGTGAATTTTATTAATTAAAAAAAATAATAAAATCATTTCAGACTGCCTCAGTGAGAAAGTTTCACATAAAATATAAGACAAAGTATAATATTTTAGAGCATACATAGGCAGTATCACTTATTTTTCCCAATGGAATTTAATCTACGTTAGTTTCAATGAGTATACGATGGAAAAGATGACGTTTAACATGCAGCCATATTGTATCTGCATACACAGATCGACATTCATTCGTTCTTTCATTTGTACTGTTTTCCCAGTAAGCGCTGAATTTCTTTCCCCTCTCCCAAAGGAATAAATGCTTCAAAATTCTGCTTGAGATGGCAAAATTAATTTATTCTTCAACTCCAAAACAAACAAACAAACAAAAAAAACCACACGTTTGCATTAGACTTTATAGTTCGCAGTAAATGAATTAAAAGAGAATGGTTTAAGTTGATTGACTGCTTTATTTCCGTCCCTTCCCTTTCAGAAGTAAACTTCACTTCAGAAGAAAATATCTTCCAGACAGGAAATTTCTTCTACCAGAAGTGTCATATAGAGATTTTTTCATAAACACTTTTTTTTTTTTTTTTTAAATTGCCATTATTTTTACAAAATGCAATATTCACTGCAAGGTCCTATGTATGGCTAAAATGAACAGTATTGGATCAGAAAAACTATGCTATTACAAAGTACAAGTGAAATAAAGATCTTATTCATGTCTTGGGCTTGCAGGAAGGTTCCCAAAGGGAGGATCTCCAGATAGAGATCCTTCCTCCTGGGGAGTCAGCCCTTAAAAGGGGTCTAGGAGGGGTGGAGTCATGCTCCCCCCTTCCAGTCACTCAGGTGAGATTGTGTTCACCTGTGCCCCTGCAGCTGACTCAGCACTTGCCTCAGGTGGTCAATCAGAGGTTCAGGCTGTGATTCAACAGTTCCCATACAGTCCTATCTTGTAAATTCAATGTTTCCAATGTCTTTTTACCATTACTCTGTATTCTTGGCGCAGTAATGGGATGTTGTATAATACACTGCTATTTTTCCCTTCTTTTTACAGTGCTAGGAACTAGTTGTCTTGATATTGCTTGATTCACATTAGTTTAAGGAAATAGTTTTCCTGTTTTTCCATTTTATTTGAGACAGGTAGCTAGATGGTATACTGCCTGTCTCAACAATTCTTCTGTTTTTCTCATTGTCCAGATGTTACTCTGAATTAAGACTGCATATTTTCCTTGGAGATTTTCACCTGTGGTTTGTAAGTCTGCTGTAGTCTCCCCGCATTTCTGTGCTGTGTTAGCTCTTTCAGTGATGCCATTGTTTTGTCTTGCTCATTGGCATGCAAGGCACATTGCTGATCTTCATTTTAGTTTTCGATTGTTTACTCTGCTGGTTAGAAATATCTTTAGTTGAGGAAATGGTGTCCTAAAAACAACAATGAAAATGAGAATTGTGAAACTAGTGAATTTTAAAAATCTAGATCACTTTTAGCTGACCAATAGCTGCATGTTTTTCCCAGTGAATTATCTTTCCTTATATGTCCAGGAAAATACACTTGTGTATTTTGATTCTGTGGCATGATTTTGAAGAATATTTTATGCATAGTAGCAACATTAACCTGATAGAAGCAAAATAAATTAATTTTACATTCACACATATGCAACAAGTGATAAAATAGAAATTATTTAACTAATAAGCCCACCTCCAAACACTTACTTAACTCAGAATTAATCGTAGGTAAAGGAACTGAAATTAGATAGACAAAATTGTTCCGCCTTGTTGTTACCTTCTCTGCAAATTGCAGTCTGTGTTCTAGTTCTGAGAACATAAGAGAGAATCCAGTGTGAGACACAGGCAGGGATATACAGCACAAAAGCAGAGTGCAAAAGTAAACAAGGTAATAGTCAACCTGTGAGAAACAGTATAAGAGAAAAATGCATAGGACCAAGGTCCACTGTGCTAATCCAGTGCTGGTACTGTGTTAAGTCCCTGTATGATAGTACACACTGATCAATGCCCAAAGCATTTCATATGGTGTAACTAGTCTTCTTTCCTAGCCATTTGATGATTAAGACTAACACTAGCAAAGTCAAAATGCACCCAATTATTAACTGACTTGAACATTCAGTTGTGTTCCTAGGTACCATTTGCAGTGTTGCTCCAGTTGGATTTATCAGCATCAGTAACACAAAGGCAGGCTCCACCTTTTTGTTACTGTTTCTAACTATATAAGTTAAATTACATACATCTACGAAGCAGATCTTCCACATAAAATCAGACTTTTCAGTTGTCTTTCTTTTCTTTCAGTAGATGTTAAGATATGTACATTAAGCAGGTTCAACAAAGCTCATTTCAAAATAGAACTCTTTTGGACTGGATATTCAATGGCAAACATCACTTGTTTCTCATCTTTGGGCAGTATTTCTTCATCAGTAATGATTTGCTTACCAACAAGCTCAAGCTGCAATGGTTCCTCATTGTTGCTATTAATCTGAGACTATTTAAAATATATATGATCCTTCTGATATGTTAACTTTTTTTTTCTTTGTTTTATTTCATGTTCTTTAACTTTTAAAATATTTGCACCCCAGTGTAAATATTTTTTGTTTGTTTGTTTTGTTTTTGACTTAATACAGAATCAGACTTTTGCTGCTTAAAAGTTAGAAAGATCAGTAAGTCATTTCTTTCACTCAGTGTGGTTTCAGAATTAAACAACTGCAACAAACTGGGATATTTGAAGTTTTGGCTGATCTCATTCCTTGAGATCAATGCTATTGTATCTGTTGAAACCAGAAATGTATGTAACAACAAATTACTACAGTTTTATTATCAGCTGATAGCACAGATTCACATTCCCTAAGGTAGATGAGAAATCTGACAATGTTTTTTGTGACAAAAGCTTGTTGAACAAAAGCATGTAACTACTACTTGGTAGGATGCATATTCCTTAAACATTAAATATCCTTTTCAGCAGCCTTTACAATCTGTGTGTTAAAGAAGAGCATAACTCTCAGAACATACTAATTGTTTAGATCCTTGCCTGGTCTTTTTTCTCAAGTTGACAATAAATGACATGCTTGGAAATTGATGTGGCACTATACATACTGCAGAACAGCAATGTCACTCTGGTATATGTTTTTCCACCATATTCAATTGCAGAAGCAGTATCAGTAGCAAACATTGCTTTTCTACTGCAATATGAGCAGAAATTGTGTACCACCTATTGTGTGTGTCATCATTTCTTCATCACACAGAATATGTGCTGGTTTGCCTTTATTTTTTTCAGATATTTGTCCTTGCTTTAAACTAGTTACTTAAATTTCCTGAAGGCTAATTTTTTATGTAATTATCTTGTGCATTGCCTTGTTGACTAAGCACTTTGTATGCGTAAACATACATAAAACATTATTTTTGTGATTCATATGAGAGTTTGTATGTACATACACCTATACACATATACACACATGTATGGAGTCAATAGACTAATGGCAAAGCATAGAAAAGGAATATAGAGATCTATTAGCATTTGTAAATATGTGAGCATATAGATATGTTTGTGTCTATCTATCTATGCATGAATACAATGTGCATATGCAAGGGAAAATGCACATTCCGTAGTATAACAAGTAGTAAAATATCAGAGCAGAAGACTCCAAAAAATTGACTGCTGATACATTCACGTGTAAGCAGTAAGATGGAGGCAGCAAGTAGACAACATTATCTGCAATATTCAGACAACAAACACAGCAATTCTTTGACTACAACAGCATGTAAAAGTAAATGAAATAAGATAGATGAAATGTGAGCATGAGTGCACCACTTCCAATTTAGTTAATTAGTCTGCATTCATGCTTCAGTGATACTGCAATTATGCTACCTCATCCTTTTGTAGGCCTATTGTGCAAATATTGCCATTATCTTCTGAGTAGCATATAAAATAGTTCATGATATGAGCCACCTACAGAGATGTCATTACAATTGTGTCAATTTAACAGTAGGTTTCTTAAAATTTATAATTATTTCTCTTCATGGAGAAGCGATTTGTGAACCTATTACTAGTCTTTTTGAAGTCAACTTGGTTATTTCTTGTCTGTTATATTAAACATCTGCTACTAAAGGTATGATAATTGTACACCTACTTACAATGTTTTAAAATAAAACTCAAAGTCTATATAGAATTTATAATAATGGTAGAGTTTTTTGAAATATTTTTTTCAATTTCCAATAAATTGCACTAAATATTTAGAAATATTAGAAGAGCAAAGAAGCATTAATTAATATATGCATCATATAAGTGCTTCAATTTAAAAGATACTTCAAAGCAGTTTGTTTTTACTGCAGCAAACCGTATGTGTTTTTCGTTCTAGAAAATGGCTTAACACATACTGATTTCAGTGGTAAAAGTCCGTATCTTAACATGCTGGAAAAAAAACACCTTTATCCAAGAAACATTGTATATTTAAAGTTTGCATGTCAAATACAGAATCCTGTAACTGAGTGAAACATTCATATGAAATATTCACTCATGGGGTTGAAAGCAGAATATCTAGATCAAAATGAGTTTCTCAAGTTTGAACTACAGAAATAATGCCAGTTAATAGTTAGTGGGAGTTTTAAAAATGGTTTGTTATCCTACCCGTGTTCCTATGTTGTTCCTACAGAATAGACATTAACAGAATTATTATCACACTCTCCATCTCGCAGTTTATCAAGGAATGAGGTACATTTCAAATCTCTTAACTGTTGGCGCTCTTCTTGGCTGGAATAGTCAGTATTCCAGTATTTTTTTGGGGGGGGGAAGCAGTTTCCCGTTAGAATGGATGGATGCAAAATATATAGAGAAACAAGCTTGTAACGGACAATACTAATGAACTGCTGAAGCGTTAGTTTAAATTACAGAACAGCTCACATTTCAAAAGCACAAAAACATTTTCTGCAGATGTTCATCATCCAATTTTGTATCTCCATCACAAATATGACCTAGGGAACTTCACAATTAACCTGTTTTCAACCTGCACTCTATTGTGTTTAGATAGAATTTCAGTTTTATAATATCTCTGGCTCATTAAACATTTGAGCAGAGCAGTACCCAAATATTTATTCAGGTATTAGAAGCACTTAAACGATCCATGAATACAGAGGTTTTACTCTACTTTCATCTAGTTAGTTTGAGAAAACATTCTGTTTTAGCTGTTTCTCATTCTTTCAGCTGAACTGTGAGCAGCTGGCAGTGTTGCTTTTCCAACCAACGTCAGGGTGATTTAAGTGTCCCATGAGAACCAATGCCTGTAAGCATGAGACTACTTTCAGCTGTATGTAGAAAGCCTCATCAACTTCCTCCTGATCAAGCAGCCTGTAATAAACACCTACAGTGATGTCACCCATATTAGCCTGCTCCTTAATTTTCACCCATAAGCTCTTACTTGTTCATCACCTCTCAGTTCATTCATCAAGTTATTCACTCCTCTGGCATCACCTGGGGACTTCTTGTCTTGATTTTTTTTTTTTTTTTTTTTTTTTTTAGTGGCTAGAAAAAAATCAATACTTTTAGACTTAAATAATAATACAAGAATGGAGGTAAGAAGAAAATCTATGAAATGTGACATGAAAACATTCCAATCATACTTTTTCTACTTAAAAATTAAGAAAGACAGAAAAATCTGAATATGATTTAGTTTTTGCTAAAAGTATCAACAAATGAGAATAGGTGTACCTCTGTGTACAGACACCTAAATAAATTACATTTTATATATAGATCTTATAGGCAACCAATTTTACCATGTGATTTCATCTAGGTATGTATGAACAACAGTAATTAACGTGCTACTAAAAAAAAAACTAATGTGTTACTATTTTATTCATTGAAAATAAAATAATTTCTCTATTATTTCCAAATGTTTTTGTAAGCATGAAGAGTGACTAATATATTGTTTAAACTCACTTTCTTGTATCTAAGTCACTCATAGTGAAATGTTTTGTGTAATAATGCAAAAAGAGAAAAGTTTAGTATTCTCGGTAGAAAAGCATGTTCAGAGACTTTCGCTTCTGAAGCGGTTTTCATTGATGGTCCTTTAAAAGGCAGCTGACATCGCACATGCAAGGATTTACCTGGTACTGAGCAAAGAGTTTTGATTTCGTCTTGATTTTAGCACTCTGCAGCCATTTAGAAGGTCAAGAGTATAGTAATTAAAGGAAATCACACAGTTTCATCCAAAATAATAGTTTTTAGGTTTTATTTTTACTCAGATAGCCTTCTCTTATACTTTTT
>PPHD01005449.1:0-26387 GCA_002909625.1 Bambusicola thoracicus | reverse complement strand
AGGAAGGGAGGAAGGGAGGAAGGGAGGAAAGGAGGAAAGGAGGAGGGAGGGAGGGAGGGTCAAGACAATCCTAAAAAAAAAGACAACCTGAGACTGAGTTAAGGGCAGAATGTTGGGCTAGGAAAGCTAAAATATCATCTGGAGAAAAAGGCAATGAATACACGAGGTCAGTTAATTTGTTGTAGTCAGTCTAAGCTTAAATATCATTCAGGCTAATCTGCCATGGCAGATTTAGGGCATGACAAGGTAACTGAGGTGTAGCTGAAGATGTCTATTATTTATCTGAGGAAAATATGGAGGGAAAATACTTGGTCTTCCATTGCAAAGCACGAAGGACACAAATGGAGAGTCTTGATTTATGTTATATCTACACTGCAGTTCAAAGGCATGATGATAACTCCTGCAAACATATCCAGTGTAATATTAAATCAACTTCCTCCAGTGTTAGTTCAATAGTTTTCATTAGAACTCACAAAGTCCTCCCGAATGTCCTGAACAATATAGATCTCATCTCCTATATTGATATCCCAGACAGCTTATTTTAACGCTCCTCTGGAATAATATACAGAAGCTACAAGGTCACCCTCAACTTGCATTGTTAACATATCTTCAGCCTTGTTTTCCAAAAGAATTAGGCACTTAATTTATTAATACCTAGAAACCAAACAGGGCAGTGACACCTCTGTGGCTCCAAGCAGCAATTATTCCAAGAGTGAAATGTTTGCTGAATACCAAGGCTTAAGATTGTCCCCACTCACATATACTTCCTACACTTTCCGACTCCTGACATGTGTTCAGAATTCATCTGCATGCCACATTCATCATCTCTCATTTCTTACTGGAAGTCAAAAGGATTTCTGTTCTCAAGCAGCTTTTGAAAATACAATGTGTGCTCCTTGGGGGTTTGTATCCCTTTGGAATAAAACATGACAATTAGACATCTCTCATCATAATTGCAAAAAGATGAGTAACAGCCAGTGTTGATTTATCAAGTGGAAATCGTATTAAGGAAGTAACTTTCTTGTGCACTCTGTGACTAGGAAAGAAAAAAGTCGATGAGATATACAATGGCATCTTCAGGGCTTCTAACAGTTGCCTATGACAATTTCATATGGAATTCAGGACAATCTGGGCTTAGTCAGTATTACAGACTGGGAATAAGGCCACCCTATATCATTCCAAAGAAGTAGTTATCAGGATTACAATATCAAATACAAGTGTATATCATGCATTCATTAGGATACTATTCTTATTTTATGACCTAAGCGATCCAAAGGAGTAAAAAGATTATACTCATTAAATGAGTGAATAAAATTCTGGGAGAGACTGTGAGAATGCTGTGGAACAGCATGCAGATTGAAAAGATCACAACACTTTAGATATATATATACATATAAAGAAAGAAAAAACCAAATCAGTGAATGTGTAATATAATGCACTGTGTTAGTAATAAATGTCTGGACTAGATAGTCATTTGCATGTGAGACAAATACTTTTCAGTGATTAAAATCAATGAGCAAGAGTCAGTGGTGGGGTAAAGATGGGACAAAGCGTTGGTTTATGTGCAATCTGCAATCCAAAAAGATGTTAGCGTAAATATATTCATGGAAACATAATAATATGCTTATATAACATTAAACTGAATAGTGTGCTGCCTTCAATGGCATCAGGATGGCCCAGAGGTGATCAAAAAGGAGAAGCTTGTGGTGGTACCCAAGAGATGAGGCCTGCTGAGTGGTGCTCAGGATCAGACCTGGATGTAGGAAAAATAGTTTGAATTATCATGCTACCATATCCACCAGTGCTAAGAAACTGGCAAGAGAATGATGCCAAGTATTGGACTCCATGCTCAGAGAAAAAGGAACATCCATTCAGAGAAGTCCAAAAGACCCCTGATCATACAAAGGGCGCACTGCTGATCAATATACAGGAAACAGGAGGTTGGACTCGATGACCTCTTGAGGTCCCTTCCAACCCCTGTAATTCTGTGATTCTGTGATTATCCCACCCTGAGCCATAAAATGTTTAGGTGGCTTTTTCAGTTTATGTTTCGATTATTCTACAGCCTGGTTTATTGTAGCTTGGTATTTCTAAATGTGAAAAATAGACATGAGAGGAACAGCTGTCCTCATTAATCTGTTTAAACTCTGTTGAATTATTCATCTTAAAAATGTGGAAAGATGAAAATATGAAAATATTTGTTTTTACATTTTTTTTAAAGAAAATCATTCCGAGTCTAGATTTTGAAATCCATTAATCAGCAATGAAGTAAACCAGACTGCTTTATTCTATGGTTCTGTAGTAGCAATAGGAGCATAAAAGAGTCTGGATTATTTCTGTTGTAAACAAATGCAACTTGTATAGATGCGTACTGGGAATATCCTGTAGGAAAATGTGTTCATTTTATACCAGCATTCAAAGCAGAGCTGCCCTTCTAATGCAAATGCCTCTGGATGTAGAAATGTTGATGCACTTTCATATGAATTACCTCTGCATGTTTCTGTTTGTGTGTGTGTTTCACTTTGATAAAGCAAATTAAGCCGAGAGGAAACTTTCCTGAAGGCAGAAATGTGCAACAAAACATATACAGTTTTCCACTGGGAATTTAAATATATCAAGTGGCTTAGAAGCTGGATAAAACTCTGTACCTTCTTGAGAGATGATGTGCTCTGCTTGTAGCAATGAGTGCTCACATGGTTTTAAGTCTCATGGTTGACTGACTGGAGTAACCATCAAAAGTCATCAACACTCACCTTCATTTACATTCTGCCCTCAGAGATGCCTGTTCTTCATTTTAATCACTGGTTTCAATGCCAGAAAGACCCCCACCATCACTCATGTTAACCTCCTGAGCTGTAGCAGGTTTTGCCTGGATTTGACATGGCACAGACAGCATTGCTTGTCACCGAAGCCACATGTTCAATTAATATATCTAGAAAGCTGCTGAAGCAGATCACATGCCTTTCTGCCCACAGAATGGAAAGAAGACCAGAAAGCAGATATTTTTTTTTTGCTCAGTCTTGCAAAGAAAGTCTGTTTACCAGCCAGGATTACTGTTCAACATCATGGTGTCAAAACTCAAGCTGTGAATAAGGTGATACCAGCTCTAAATTGGCTTCATGGGCAATTGACACAGAGGAAGGTATCAGTCTTACTTCTTGCTAGACCTTACTGTGTGAGATGGGGTCTAAAGCTGGGAAGGACATATTTTTGATCTTTTCTCAGAGAGGAAATGCAGAGAACTACAGAGGTGATGTAGGCACCTCACTATCTTCCCCCTACCCTCACTGGAGGAACAAAACTCGGATCAGGGGAATACATAGAATTATAGAATCCTTAGAGTTGGAAGGGATCTTTGAAGGTCATCTAGTCCAACTCCCCTGCAATGAACAGGAACATCCACAGCTAGATCAGGTAGCCCAGGGCTTGGTCCAGCCTCACCTTGAAGGTCTCCAGGCTTCAACACATCATCTGCAGATTGACAGCCCTCAGGGTGTGGACAGAGAATGGTGCCTAGCTCTTTAGATACTGTGTTTCTATCTGTTCAGACTATATTTGACTGTCATTCCAAATGTCTCCCTTGTTCTTAGGTAACATCTACATCATCACTACTAATCAATCTCGGCAAGCATGTTTGGATGCGAAGTTCAGAGCAAAAGGTGTTAATACTGATGAAACATTTTCATCTCATGCTAAGAAAAGTACACATATGATTATCCACATGTTTCAAGCTTGTTGGACATGTGTAAGTCAGTTAAAGCTGATGTGTCTCATTTTTCTATTGTCACAGATTTTGTAGGTATGTATATGTATATGCAAGAATAACAATTCTATGGTATCCTAATAAGAATCTTTTCTTTGCAGCAGAACTAGTTTCACTTGTAAAATATGGGAGAAAGCTGAAAGGTAGACTCACCTTCCTGGAATAGCAGTGCCTCATAGATGCGGTTTGTTGGGATCATGCTTTAGCAGGGAGATTGGATTCAATGATCTCAAGGTCCTTTCCAACACCTGCAATTCTGTGATGTAGTGACTCTGTGAAATCACAGCACAAAGTGACTGAGATCCAGCAGACCACATGGGATAGCCATTTTGTCAGGTTCACATCTGTCTTGCTGTCTTAAATAATCAGCAAAATGCCAATAATTTCTATACTAATATTAGACAGATTCGATTTATACCTCCAGAAATAGTAACCATGAAAAGGAAAGTTTGGGAATCTTTTGTATAAGAAATTATCTTCCAACTTCTATGTGTCTATTTAATGACGTGAAAGAAAACTGAATTTAAGTGGTGGTGATGTAACCGCTGCTTTCTTTGGTAAATCTGTTAATGCCAGCTTTTCCACAGCTTAAAATTTCTGTGGGCTCCCAAGCAAATGTGGAATATAACATTATCACTTCAATATGATTCATATAACCTGACATCAGAGTCTAATTTCTAGATGCCGAAATCGGAACTAGTCAGTATAGATTCTCTTTGAAAATAATGGACAGAAATTAACACCCCCAGAGGGTAATTCATCTTGGTTTAGCAAAGTGGTCACCAGAAAAAAACATTTTCAAGGGGCAGCATTTTCTCTCTATTTTCTCTGAAGAGAGTTTAGGATGACCAATTTAGGATTATACACTTAGATTTTGGATGTCTAAGATTGAGTTGCCTGAACCTCACTCTTTTGGTACGGTGAAGTGAGAGACTGTGTACAGGTCATAAATATGTCACAATCATCTAGTAACATACTTATTTGAATGAATTATGCCTTTTTTTTTTCTGCTTTAATATTCATTAAGTAGGAGGTTAGCGTGACATGAAGGAGACAAGAAGAAACATCTTTTAGAGAGAACCCATTTGAATTATGATCTTAATGTTCTATCATTATAAGTCAAAAACTTCTCCAAGGTACAATTTATAGTACTTTCTACACCTGTTTAGTCCTCATGATGTGTTCTGCTTTATTTATAGAGGTATTTAACAGACCCCATATTTCTAAGCTTCATCTTATGTTTTTTTTCTCATAAATATTATTTCCACCCCAGAGAGCAATGAACCTTTTTATCTTATTCTAATGCATCTATTTCCATCAGACCATGCTTGAAATATCAGCAAAATCTACCTTTAATGTCCTTTAGCTTTGAATAGGGAAAGATTTGCTTTTAATTTTCAAAATCCTTACTTCTAAAAAAGAAAGTGGGTAACAAGGACCATAAGATGGGGAAAGATGTGTCCTTGTTATATATAACCAAATAGTGATTTTAGGATGGATCCCTGCACAGCCTGATCTGGTGGGGGGCAACCAGTCCACAGAAGGGGGTTGGAACTGGATGGTCTTTAAGGTTCCTTCCAACCCAAGCCATTCTAGGATCCTAGAGTGTCAAAGATTTTGGAGATTTGCTTGTAATTTTCAAGGATTTCAAATAAAAGTAGAATGACTTTTTCTCTTTTCCCTGTAGCTCCTGGTTTAGCTAAGAATCCCACTAACATAAGGTAGTTTTTGTTTCATTTTATGTTCTCCAGAATAACTATTAAGAGATCATGAGCAAGCACAGAAGGAAATATTGGCTGCCTCTACCAATTACTGTATATCTAAGCCTTGAAATCTCTAAAATAGCCCGTCAGACAAGATCCAGCTTCTTTGGCTTTAATTTAACTAGAATTTGCCTCTGCTCAATTTTACCTTGTGTTCAACATCCCTGAAAATCTCCTGTTTCATATGATCCACTCCAATAAGAAACACTGGGGTCACTGAACAAATTTAACAAAGCCAAAAGAGATAAGGAAAGAAGAATGGTACTAGGATTTATGCACTGTAAATGTGTATGTGAGATAAATAGGAATTCTCTCATTACTTAAAGGAGCTATCTGTGCAGCTTGCTCAGTGGGGATTAAACTCTTCCCTGAGCATTTTATAATCTGAAAATTAAGAATCATGTTTGTAGACAAAATGTGGATATCTGTGATATATACTTCCAGATATGAACTATTTGCCTTTGGTCAGTGAAAAGAAGCAAACTTCCAGAGGGCAATTCTTCCTCTCATAGACACCAAAGCGTCTCAGAAAAATTCCATCCCTAAGTCCCTTTTCTTTCCACTGATTACTACAAAGGGTCACACTGTCACTAACTCAGTTGTCACTGCCTACCTTGCAGTCAGCTAAAGACCAGTGAAATGACCATCACTCAGTAGAACTGATTTTTTCTCATCCATTCTCTGCTTGGGGAAATAAATGAAGAATCCTCTCATTCACTTGAATAACACCATATATAGGTGTCATTTGACTGCCAACTACGGAATTATAGGAGCTCAACAAGTAGTAGTACCTTCCAAACCCACTGACTGAGAAATGTCCAAGAGGTAGCAGGAAAATGTTGTTTGTGCAGAATCTTTGGTTTTTAAGGGAGGTCTGTAGCACATCAGATTACACTTAAGCAAATGTCAGAAATGACAATCTGGTGAACTCCCAAAGTTCTCACCAAAAGTGCCTTATGATAAGGTCTGGAAAGCCTTAGTCCATATCTACACTGCTGGATGCATCCATGAAAGGCTGATCCCTGAATGTGTTTAAAAACTGTTTGGCTGTGGTGCTCAGGGACATGATTTAGTGGAGGGTTGTTAGACTTAGGGTAGTATGGTTAAGTTGCGGTTGGACTTGGTGATCTTGAAGGTCTTTTCCAGCCTGAGCAATTCTACAATCCTATGACTTCTCTGGTCTCAGCCTGAAAAATGCAACTTCCATCTGTCCTGCTTAGAATTAGCTATCTCTAAAGCATAATGACGTATTCATCTGACTTAGCATTTCATTCATGTCTTCTCTGAGCTCTGTAAAGTGCTTCAGTGGCCATAGGAAATAATTAGTACTCTAAAAAATTGTGTGGATATTTTTCCAATTGCAAGCATCTCATATCATGTGAAGGCTGTGTTAGAGCCCACACAGCAAATGTTTTAATAATATGTGACCAAGAACATGAATGGCATGTCCAGGAGTGAGACAGGCAGTTGTGTGATCAGTGCAGTGCCCACAGTGATGTTTGCTTTTTAGCAGAAGTAGACCTAATCTGTTTGTTAGGTTTTCACTTTGAATTTTTGGCAGTGAAATCACTCAGGCGAAATAACAATAGCAGAAAGGCCTCCCAAAGTAGAAACAGATGAAGTCTGTTCCTTAGTTTTTTCATAGATGTCACAAAAAAAAGTGTTCAGTGTGGGTAGGAAAGTGCTAGCCATGTTTGGAAAGACATGTAATAATTTGTGTTCAAAAGAAAAAAGAAACAACAACACTGCAGCAGAACTTCAGGATTTGGGTAGTGGGACTAGTTCTGTAAAAATGTGTTCTGTACAAAAGCTGTCTTTGGCTGGTTGCTTAAACATCACTTCTGTTGGACCAAGACAGAGTACGTTCAAAAATAAAAGGTAGGAACACCACTGCTTGTCAGTGTTTCACACAACATGGTTTATTTTTGGCTTGCTGCTAGGCTACAAAGTGTTGCCTGCCTTACATGGTTCAATGGTTTCAAATAAACAAGCAGCAGTTCATCTGTAACGGGGACTGGATGTTGAGTAATGTTTGCAAATAGTGAATATTAAAGGGTATAGACATGGTTGAACTTTAGAATTCAGCTTGATGTTTGCCATTCATTTTTCATTTGCTTTGGAGGAGGTGTTCAACCCAAAGGTAATGGTGGTATTTCAATGTCAGAATGACAACTTAAACTCACGGACGTATTCTTCAGAGATCAAATACACTGTGTGTAAACTTTCAAGGCAATTATTTGTGTTTTCTGTAGGTGTTTACCAATCCCATAACTATGGCTTAAATTCACTCCCTGGAGTTTAGGCAATGGGAACCTTTTTTAAACTTCATTACAACTAATAGAATAGCTTGCATTTCTCTCATTTTATCTTTGCATGGTTATCACTGGTGAAATCAATGACCAAAAGTTTTTCCATTTTGCAGGAGTCATAAAGTAACATCAACATTAGCAATAACTTTTATTCAGAAGACAGATAGGAGGAAGACAAAGATGGGGTAGCACCCAAAACTTCACTTACTCAAGAGGCTGAAATCAACATGAAGTCAGACGTAGTGGATATTCTTTAAACCACTTGTGTCCACTGGTGAGTTCTTCCTGCTTTCATGTTCTTATGGTGATGATGGGACAATGGATGGACTAGGTGGTCTTAGTGATCTTTTCCAACCTTAAAGATTCGTTGATTCTATGCCCTCTTGAATACAAATCAGTGATGAAAAACTTACAACTTGACCATGAACCAGGAACGACACTGTTTGACACTGTCAAAAGGGTTTTGAGTGTTTCAGAATGGAGCAAACCCTTCATGTGGCCTATTTTCTCAGCAATTACTGTTTTCCAGAGAATCTGCTTCTGCCCATCCATGCCATCGTAGGCTTAGACCATGTCCAGACCCTCCAGTATGTGTGATTCTGAGGGTGACAGCCAGTAGATGTCACTGGTGAAGCACTGGGTTACGGAAGAGGAGTTGCAGACCTAATGGCAAATAAAATGGCTAATTATCCTCTGATTGTACAAGAAGCAAATGCAGTCATGTAGAATCACATGGGCAAAAAGATTTTGAGCTTCAGAATTTATCTATTAATTTATCACTTTATTTTGCACAATGTTGATCTATGTCAGCAATAGAAGCTAATCTGGGAGAGAGAATTTTTAGAGCAGCATCATCTGTCTGGAAAATGATGCTGCAATTTTCTTCTCTGACACACTTTTGTGGCTATTTTGGGGAAGAAGGAAAATGTAGGAGACCAGGTACAGCCTTCACTGTTCATTTTGCATCTTGCTCCATTTCCTGTGAGAATGTATAGTTTACTCTGCACAAAATGCAGGGGCTCAATGAAATGTGTTATGGGTGAATGACACCCACTGAATGACAAGTTCCACTCTCCATTTCCACCTGAATGCCAAGAGAACCCCAGAAAGTTCCTCATGCTGAAAGTTTTGTCTTTCAACACAGTCCCAGATAGAAGATGTTCATAGAACCACACAATCGTAGAATAGCTTGGGTTGGAAGATACCTCACTGATCATCCAGTTCCTGCTCCCCCACTGAGTTGCCAACCACTAAATCAGGCACTACACCAGGTTGCTCAGTAATATGGTACCAGTAATGACATGGCCACAGCAACATGGAACTCAGCACAGGCATCCATGTAACCTTTAGTTAAGACTTGCAATGAATCACAGAATCATAGAATGGCCTGGGTTAAAAAGGACCACAGTGAGCATCCAGTTCCAACCCTCTGCTATGTGCAAGGTCTCCAACCACCAGATCAGGCTGCCCAGAGCCACATCCAGGCTGGCCTTGAATGCCTGCAGGGATGGGGCATCCACAGCCTCCTTGGGCAACCTGTTCCAGTGTGTCACCACCCTCCAGGTGAAAAACTTCCCCCTAATATCCAACCTAAACCTCCCCTGTCTCAGTTTAAAACCATTCCCCCTTGTCCTATCACTATCCACCCTCACAAACAGCCATTCCCCCTCCTGTTTATACGCTCCCTTCAAGTACTGGAAGGCTACAATGAGGTCTCCCCGGAGTTTTCTCCAAGCTAAACAAGCCCAGTTCCCTCAACCTTTCCTCATAAGAGAGGTGCTCCATCCCTCTGATCACCTTAGTAGCCTCCCTCTGGACCCACTCCAAAAGCTCCATGCCCTTCCTGTGCTGGGGGCCCCAGGCCTGGACGCAGTACTGCAGATGGGGCCTCACAAGAGCTGAGTAGAGGGGGACAATCACCTCCGTCTCAAGGGAGGCATAGTCAAAGTTAACCAGGAAGAGACTTTCCCCTCAATTAACCTTCCTTATTCTAAAAGGCACAACTATCTCCAGACAGTGGACTACAGACTCAGAAGTTTGCTGTGATTATTATTTTGGTACTGAAGTGCTGTGCAAAGCCAGATAAAAAAAAAGTAGGCTCCCACCTCAGAACTCAAAGAAAAAGAGGATTATGTAATACATAACAGCAATCAGAATAGTATAGAAAAGAAGGAACAACAGAGAAAAGAACAGATAACCCAAAAGGTTTTGTACATGGGACTGATCTGATTAAAAATAGGTTGTCTCCTAGGCTGCCCTTTGGATAGAGTAAATCTAACCAGGATGTTCAGAGGAGTGCGGGACATTATAGGCTCTAAAACAGAAATCTAAAATAGAGTGAATGAACTGAGGCAGGGATGGTTTGAAGTTTTTCTCAATCCTTTTGCTGTAGAAGGAGCATTCCATCTTAGGGACACCTGCACCAGAGGTATCTGAACTTACAGGAATCCCATCAAGAGAGGCATAAAAAAATGGGCGTCTCAGGAAATGCAGGGAGAGAAAAGGTTCTTTCTACCAGAAGTGAGCCTAAAAGTGTCTGCACTCAACTTCTTATGCAGCCTGCTAATATCTGTGTCTAAGGTGAGCACAGCCTGTTCAAAAGCATAGTATTAATGCTAACACTTTGATGCAAAGCTAAGATCCTGGTAATTTCTCCCAGGAAACAGCTTAATTTTTTTTAATATTCAGATTAGATCTTTTCATTTTGGCATCAGAAGCCTAGGTCAGGAGTTATGTTTCATTTCCATTGAGTTTGTTTTAACTTCAGTTGGCAAGAAAGGTTTGGAGAGTGAAAGAAAAATGTCCCATCTGGGTCAGAGTGTCTCAAATCATGGATTATGTATCAGTTTGTTTGATAATTTGTGTCACATACCCCCACTTCGAGAACTTCCTTATTTCTACTTGTCTGTATTCACCTTCCCAGCCAGTGATCACAGTATTTTTTTTTATGTAATAAGAGATTCATATATGTCATTTTTTTCCATTAAAACTTCGCAAATTGTATCCATAAAACTAGTGCAAGTCTGATTCATCAGCACTGTTCCATAGATCAGAGTAATTGCTTGGAGGTGGAAAGAAATAGAAATATACTGACTCATCAAGACAAGGTTTTTTAGTGAACTGTGAGCCAGGATTTTCCCCTCATTTATACCAATAAACTGCCTTTTACAGTGCCTTGCATGCAGCAGGACACAGAAACAATCATGAAACAGATCTGATGTCCCCATCCTTGGGAACACTCATAAAAAGTAAAGTGCTTCAAAAATAGTAACCAAGGCTCCTGTAGTACATAACCTGTTCCTAAAATCTCCTCCATAATCTACTCCCATGACGTAGGTAGCAGGTGTAATAGCTGTGGGCTTTACAACCCCATAACAGAGGAGGGGAAATCCAGCCTTTCCACTTAAAAATACTGGAAATGAAATAGCTGTCAGACCTGCTACATGCCTTTAATCTTAATAAATGGGGAAAATTAATTTCACTTTACTAGCTGGACTGAATGCCTGCAAGGAGAGATGGGCATCTCCTAAAAGTGATTATAGAATCATAGAATATCATGGGTTGGATGGGAACCATAAGGATCACTGAGTCCAGCTCCAGTGATGCAGTGTTAAAGACTGTACCACAATAGAGAGTGAGCACCTTTCTCTTCTGATGATTCTTTAGCTGGAGAGGTTGTGCCAATACTGACAGCTTCAGATCAGTTACTGCTGAAGAGGTTCACAGACCGACATGTTATAAGGTGACTGAAAATGGAACAATTAAGCAATCATGTGGGGTCAACAATGGACAATATTAAGACACTGCATTTCTGATTCATCTTAACTCCTCTGGGATTGACAAACTATTGGTAGGACTCAGATCATAAGGGTATTCTGGATGGGTTAGAAGATCTTTGAACTTTGACTGTAGAAAGAGGAAGGGAATGAAATGTAAATTCTGCTTCTGACTCTGTGCAAGCTCTGCAGCTTGCAAGTCCTCTGCTTAATGCTTCCAATTAGGACTTTGGATGCCATGAATTTGTAATTTTTTAGTGTTTAAATCACACTCTACAGTTTACTATACTGACAAATCACATAAATAAAATATACAGTGCAATCATTTGCTTTCTTATTATAGCTACAAACACACTATTAGGCAAATAAATGGATGCAATCAAACTGAATGTTCTCTTGGCTATTTTGTGGGAGGTAAAAATCATCTGCAAACAAAATCACAATATGTTTTCTGAGTTTAAGCTACGCAAGTATCCTGGAAGAATAAACAAGGTAATGAAACGTGGCTTGTACAAAACTCATTCTGATTCAGAAGAGGAAGAACAATGCCTATGGGAGCTCTATAAAACAAACAACAACTTTGAGGAGAGGTGTGTTAGAATTTCAATGGGTTGAATGACATAGGATCATTTGAAGAATGATTTCTGTTGTGTACTTCTGTCTGCCATCTTGAAAATGGGCATTCTACAAATGGCATAGGTCCTCCAGTCAAAGAAGCTTCAGAAATTCTTGTCTTACACCGCCAGGGTTTTTTTTGACAAGTCATAATGTGGGTCATAATATACTATAAAGTGTTCGTGCGTGGCAGTGTGCTATACAATAACATAATGTACTTAATTTTATGAACAAAGAATAAAACAACAGAAAAGTGGAAATAAATGTGATGTTTAAAAAAAAAAACAAAAACAAAAACAACAACAACAACATAATAGAGTTGTACAGATTGCTTAAATATTAGCAGTGAATATCTGCTTCATAAAGAGAGCTTAGGCATCACACCTCCTAATCACTTAAATGCTGAGCTGAGTGTTCAGCACTATATGGGTACAAGTTTTCCAGCACAAGATTTGGACAGAATTAGGTCCTTGCAAAGGTGTTCTTAAAAAGGCAATACATCTTTTTTTTTTTTTTTTTTTTTTTTTAATCGTTCTTTCATTTCTTTTCATTTTATCATTCACTTATACATATGTTATATCATTATGTCCTTTCAGTATCCAAAGGTGAGCTGCAAGAAAGAAGGGGATAGACTCTTTAGCAGAGTCTGTGGTCATATGACAAGAAGAAATGGTTTCAAACTGAAAAGGGGAGATTTAGATTGGATATAAGGAAGAAGGTTTTGACAATAAGAGCAGTGAGACACTGGCATAGGTTGCCCAGAAAGGTGGTGGTGCTCCATCCTTGGAGATATTTAAGATCAGGAGACAGGGCTCTGAGCACCTGATCAAGCTGTAGGTGTCCCTGTTCATTGCAGAGGGGTTGGACCAGATGGCCTTTAAAGGTCTCTTCCAACTCTAAGGATTCCATGATTCTGTGATTCTATGAAATAAATTCTCTGGTAGAGCAGATCACTGCAATGTTGAGTCTCTTCAGTTCTCTATTGTTCACCACCGTTGTGAAGTTCGGCATTCTGTTACAGTATTTCTTGCTTCTCTGCACTGCTTGGGCAGGGAAGCCAACCTCACAGGAGTTGGAACTAGGTGGTGTTTAAGTTCCCTTCCAACTTAAGCCATTCTGTGATTCAATGGGATGATAATAACTAGAGTTTTATAGTTTGCATTAATAGACAGTCTATTATCTTTACTGGGAATTGATATAGCATCTTATAAATATTACTCTTTAACTTAGAATGTACCCAACAGCTATGCAAGGAGAAAAAAAAGAGACAAGACCAGGACATCTTTCATTTCTACCTTTAATGTTTGCCCAGATAATTAAAAAATCCTCTCTGAATCAAGATGCTCAGTAGTACCACATTTAAGCCTGAACCTTAAAAGGCCAGGTATCCCCAGTAGGCACCAGCAGAAATACTTTAGGTTGTTTACTAGTGGGATCTTTAGACACTGGTAAAGTTAGCTGGCAACTCGACAGAAGTCTCAGGAATGTCTGTAATTCCAGAAAAGTGAGCTTGGGATTTAAAATAAATAAATAAATAAATAAATAAAAGTAAAAACATTCAGAGTTGTTCACATTCACCTTTTTCCAATTAGGCTTTGGTGTGAGACAAAGAAAACTTAAAACTTGTGCACGCTGGTTGATTCGGACCAGTTTCTGCAAGCAGATATTTGGTTCATCCTAAAAGAGACTGAGAGGCAACTTGCTTCATTTTGAGAGGTACCTTGTGTGCTGCATGGATGAATTAATCAAAGGGAATTAATTTAAATACATCAGTCGATCTGGACCTAAGAGAATTCAGAGATGAAGGAAGTATATTATCTTGATGAGCTCAAAACCTTGCTCACACCTGAGTTCTAAGCCCTTACAGAAGACTCTAACTCCAAGTCTTCCTGCTAATATGATTCCTTGAAGCTTAAGATAGCAAGAAATACCTTGGAGAACAATTCAATGGGTTCAGCTTAGAGATATGGAGTCAAACTGTTCTCAAGGGTGTGAGTCATGGGAGGGAAGGAAGAGCACAGCAATGTTGTTGTTACCTCCAGAGGTCTTTGCGGACCCTCAGTCATACATAACCTTATCACTTGAAAATCACCAGCTGAACTGCAGAAGTCTGCAATGTCTTATTGAAAGAAAACTAAATTTGGTGATGGTTCTCTTTAGAAGGAAATTATTCACTATCCGTGGTAAGGTCATTCTAATGGGAAAAGTCATAGCGTGCATCAACAGTCTTCATTGCACAAGTGCTAATCTGAAGGGAATCCATAGTAGCTAACACAGATTTTGGAGTCTAACAGAGAAGAGTGTCACCCAAAAGCTCATTGCAGGCTGTGCTGCAGGGCTGCCTATTCCATCCTTGGTGGTGGTCTGCATTAACTTTTCACTGACTGGAACAGTGAATCCACTAATGTTATTGCTTAGTGACTGTATGAAAAGTGGTTCTGATTGATTAAAGCCAGTAGATTTCTGTGGCTGGGAGCTGCAAAGGGGATTTTGCATGGCACAAGGGCAAGAAGATTTAATGCAATGGCTTTAACAGTGTCCTTTTGTCCAGTGCACATATTGTATGTGTAATCACATCAAGGGGAATAAACTCGATCCAAAGTAAACACTCTCAAAGATAACTAGCATGAGGCAAAATCATCTGCAAATGAAACAATCACAGGCTGTCAAGTCTGATCCATGTATCTTTGTGGTTGAATAAGTAAAGGTCTAAAATCTTGTCAGCATTAAGCTAATTTTTATCCAAAGCATAATGGAAGGCTCTTCCAGGGAGACATATTGCTAATGAACTTTCCCACCTCCTCATCCCTCATAGAAAACCTATGCCAATGCAAACGAAAAACAAACCATTCATGCTAAAAGGGTTCGGCTGATTTTTCTTTTTTTTTTTTTTTTTTTTTTTGTATTTATTCTTAACCATATTCTCCTTTCTCATATCAGTATTCTGATTCTTGATGGAGCAGTACAAGGTCAAACCACTTTCCAAACAGGATCAACTGCACTGAGATATCAGCCTTGGCCAGATGCTAGGGAGACGCTCCAAATGGAGAAACACAAGATGTAGAACAGTTCCGATCTGTTGATGAGGAGCATTTTTAACATGCAAACCTTGTGTTTTTCTTGTCATTTATGTGAAACTACCTTTTAAATTGAGACGGCACAAATCTGCAGTGTAAACAAACAGCTACTAGTGTGAACTTGATTCAACTGCTTCCCTGGTGCTAAAGACATATTTTCAGACTCAATAAGATATTTTACAGAGGAATACCCAATCATCCTGATAAGAACCAACAGCCCAGTGAGAGACATTTTCCTCCTCAAAAGAATTTTCAGTTAGCATTACTTAAAGCTGGGTATATTTGAATAATAAATGATTTCAGCTGTTTATTTTCTCAAAGGGCAATGCTGTTATTTGATACAGTCTTTTATTCCCACTACTTATCTATATTTTTTTCCGTACATTGCATAGCTACAAAGGACCTAGTGTATCAGCTCTATGTCTAAACAGTAGCTACTTTGCCTTCAGAGTTTGGCAGGAAGCAGAAAATCTTGCACACAGTAATCCAGACTGCATATTGTGAATCTTTTTCTTTCCATTCTCTTTCAAATTTCTAGTTTTTGGGATTTGCTTTCACCACGTGATTCATTACATCAAAGTTCCAGTTTTTAGCTAAGTAAATCACAATATGCTGACTTCTAGTTCTGCTGGTAACTTAATGTTACAAGCCATTTATGCTCACGATTCTCCTGTATGGATCTAGATGCCCAAAACCAAGTCTAAGAGCTGGAGCATGAGTGATGCTCAAATACCATATGGAAAGAATGATGTAGAGGTGGGAGCAAGTATTCCAAAACTATTTCCTGTTTACTATATTCCTGAAGATGCAAGTTTAGTATTGTATTCTTGATTTCATTTAAAGGATTACTATGCATACATATGGTGTATGATCATACAAATGATCTCAGATTTGAGATGAAGATCATTTTTTCCTCTTTTGTTTTTCTCCTGGCATCCTGGCCAAAATCACCAGGGAAATAAAAGTCAACGGCAAAGCTCAACTATGCTAACTAGCTTCAGATCTGTGAGATAAAGCCTCAGCTACAAAGGGTGCCATCCTAATGCTTCACGAAGGTTTGGGAAAGAATCCAGCCAGACCTTTTTCTTTTTCTTCTTTCCTTTTTCTTTTTTTTTTTTTTTTTTTTTTTAGTGTACTCACTGGATTTTATTCACAGAATGAGAACAGGAAATTCTGAGAAGATGGCATAATTTCAGTACTTACAAAGTGAAAAAGAAAAATTGAGGGTGAATAGAAATGTCTAAATGTAATTCTACATTTATTTAGCTGGAAAATCAAGCCATGTTCAAACTGGCAGAGCTTTGTGAGCATTGCATTCTTCAAAATGATGAGGGGGAGACTGTTGTTTTCTATTTATCACACAGGAAGCAAGCTAAGGCTTTAGGGACACTTTCTGTAGGGCACTGATTACTGGTTCGAAGCATACCAGCATGCTTAGTGAGAGAGCAAGATTAGTTCCACTATTGCTGCTTGACCTTGCAAGTAGCTGCCAATGGATGTGGTGGTGCTCGTCTTCTATCTCCTTTTTGCAGGCTGTGTACTTTCCGGTGTCAGGAAACCTTCCACAGGTTAAGAAGTCTGAAAACCTCCTCTCCTTTGCCCTGGAAAAAATACTTTCACAAAGGCTAAACTATAACCCACCAAAATTAGCTCATTTGTATATATAAGTTTTAGCCAGATGGTTTTAAAATAAAAGTGGATGAAGGTTGTTAGTTTGTTTTTGCTATTCAATGTCTGGATCCTAGATTTAATGCTCAACAAAAATAATTTTAGCCTTCAGTTTTAATATGCTATACACACTACAGTGTAAAAGGCATGAATGTGATTTATGATGTGCTCAAAATGCTCATCTTACAATAAAATTATTGAGGTGCTATAATGAAACATTTCATTTTAAAAGTTCGCAGTCCTGATAAACAAAATTATGCATGATGACCTAAAGGATGTTTCAGCAAGCTAAAACTAGGAAATGCTCTGAGGTTTTGCATTACAGCTTCCTACACTTGAATTGTATTCTGCATAGGAATGTTCTGTTTACAATGTGCAGCCTGTTCCACTCTTTCAGTAGAGTTTTTTGGAGAAGTGCGAGCTACTTTTGGGATTAAGGATTGAGGTCTTCACCATTTCCTTCACTTCTCTCTAACTTTACTCTTCTGAGAAATACGTTTATTCCTCCTGCAGAATGATTATTGAGTGAATGGGTGGTTGGATGGACTCCAGCAGCACTCAGTCAAGGCTACCACTACCCTCACATTCATCAACTTAATCCTTTCATTTCCATTTCTCTCCTATAACACATCTAGTGACACTGCACATTTCATAGCCCATTCCAGTCTCTGCATGCTTGAACATCCCTGTATTTCTGGGTGTGTAGAATTCCAACCCCATTATTCATGCAGCAAAAAGCCCCTTATCTTCTTGTTTGGAAAGCCATCACCGTTTTGTGCACAGCTTCCACATTTCTCCTTTGTTCTCCATTCTGGAGTGCTCCCTCAGCCTTTCATTAGAGTTTTGCACCATTATGTTGACTCCATGTCTTCTACTGAGTTGTGAGTAAATGAGCACAAAAATGATCTATTTTGAACATAGATATCCATAATCTAATTGTTCAGAACAGATCGTGAAGCGGGGCAAAGCATCATGAATGGCAGAACTCCAAGTTATATCTGGTGCATTCCCCACTTTATCTAGACAGTTATTTCAGCAATTTACCTAACTAAATAAAAATGTTTTCTTGGTCACTCTTCCTTTAACCATCAGTGGAGACATCACAGGGGACTTACCCATTGCTTGCTGTAAACTTTACTGTGCTTTTTCTAAAAATGATTGATGTTAGGCTAGTGTAGCACATTCTGGAGAGTAAGAGGTTGACTGAAATGATAAACAGTGGCTGTCACTTTCTGCCTACTTTAAAGACAAATTTTGATATATATATATATATATAAAGCAACAGCATAGTATTAGTGACCAAGGCTTGACTTCATGCTAGGATTTTATATGGAGTTGAACATTTGCCACACATTTCCTATCTTACAGTGTTTTCTTACTGATGAAAACAAAGTCATCTCTTTTTGATTTGGTTTGGTTTTGCTCACATAAATTTTTAAATTCATTTTAAGTTTAAGATTTTTGCCCTTGTGGAATGAAAAAGAAAAATCTTTCTGATTTTGATCCAAGGCTGAGTTTGAGGATAGGTGAGCTGAAACTGTAAAAACGTCCTGAGTTAATCCCAGCAAATATTTCAGGCTGCTGCTTCTCCATGTCATTTGAAAAGGCAACTTTGCAGGGCTTTCAGTAAAAAAGTGAAATTAACAGAAACAAACATTCACATGGGATTAGGAAAGGGTTTCATTCTTATTACCTCTTAAACCATTGGATGCTGAAACAGAATTTTACCTAGCTGTGAAACCAGCTTTCTGATGGAATAAGAGGTTTTGTGCTGCATGTTAGTTAACTAGATCATACATTTGAGAGATTTTCATTTACAGTTAGTTCACTGAGTTTGAAGTGTAAATTAAAAAGGGTTCAGCAAAACTAGCATTGAAAAGGATACAGTTCCTGGAGAAATTAATGGGCTTCTCTTGTTTGAGCTGTTGTAATTGATGTAGCTATTCAGTAAAGTTCAGAAGAAGAAAAATGGAAGAGTTGCCTATGAAAGGTAAGGAAAGGAAACACACCTGCTGGCATATTTAAAGCTAGTTAGTCTCTCAGGGAGGCAAGCAAGATGTGACCCTCTGAGCAGCCATGTGCAATAATTACCAGAACAAGGTGCAAGACATGCACAGGTCAGGAGATAGACCTTGATCAAACAAAGGAAGAAGGTGGAAAGGTGAGAAGAGGCCAATGTGAAATTCAAAAATTAGAATATGGACAAGTTTAGGATAAAACATATGGATTGATGAATAGCAGGAGCCAAATGTTAAAGAGGATGGAACCAGGAGAGATGAAATTTGCTGTTGCCAGTTGATAACAACTGCTCAAACAGCCTCCTACACCTGGCATGTGTCATCAGGCTCACTGGTTACTCCTTCCTTAGCTCACCAGACACTCCAGGCCTGGTGTCCTCCAAAAAGCTACTGCTGCTAGATTATTGGTTACAGAAACTGGTCATCCAGATGAAGATGAATAGAGGTCAACAATGAGAATATTGAGTGGAGAATTCTTTGCTTGGTTTCCAGGAATTGTTTTCTCCACAGTGTTAGCTAAAGCTGTAACTTGTCTGGAAGCCATCTCTTGTCAAGGTATGAGTCTGTGTTTTAAACATGAACTGGCATGCCTCAGAGGTGAGTCTTATTCATGGAATAATCTGGGTGGGAAGGGACGTCTGGAGGTAATTTGGGGCAATCCCTTGAGTAACGTGTCAAGCTACGTGAAATGAATGGAGTGGCAGCTCTGACCTCCCAGCCCTGTGAGCACGTACTGGTTTTATAGCACAATTACTCTCACTCAAGTTAAATCAGAAGTTGTCAGTATGATTATAACAAATTTAGATTAATGCCCCAGTGAACACAAGGGCGTATCTCTGAAGTATATTTGTTTCTCAGTGTTTTCCTTCCCTTCTAACTTCTGCATTTTTCCACTGCTCCTGTTCCATCCTGGCTTTGCTGTGTCTGTTTTTATTACCTTTATTTCAGCTCCATTCAGTCATTTGGATAAACACCATGACAGCAAAGAGATCTATCATACGCCATACCAACCAGCATATCTACTACTGTAATATTCATTCACATGCTGAATGACACTGTGCTCAGTGATAAAAGCTTGGGAAAAGGAGAAGGAAAGGGATATTTATGGTTATGGCATTTATCTTTTCAACCATTGAACGTGCTGGGGGCCTGCTCTCCAGGAAGTGGCTGGACATCTGCATGCTAATGGGAAGTAACGAACAACTTCTTTTGCTTTGCTTGTGCACAGTTTTTGCTCTCCCCATTAAGCTGTCACTGTCCCAGTCCACGAGTCTGTCTTCTCACCTTCTTTCTATCTTTCTTCTCATACTGCAGGAGAGGAGAGAGAGAGAGAGTTGGGGTGGGTCTTTGGCTCTTAGCCTGAGTCAACCCACCACAGACGTCTGTAGTGCGTGAACAGTTAAACTCCGATTGCTCTTGGTTGACTGCGAGCACTTGTCCTCCAAACTGTGTTGACATGAGGCTTTACACTGAGAGTGTGACTCCTAGTACATTTCCTTTAAATCTAACTCCAGCCAAGCCTTTTGCTCAAGTGATTAACACAATTAATGAGTATGAGTTATTTACACAGTAGTACATCTGCATCCTTTTAGTCTTTATTATTATTAACGGAGTCCAGCAGGAGCGTACACAAATCAAAGTCTCTGAGTACACACATAGAAACAAAATCACGACAAGAAAACCCTCCTTCATTCATCTGAAATATGAGCCTGCGGAGCAGTGTTCTCCCTGGCATCAGTTTTGTTTAACCTTGTCAAACAAAATGAGTGGTTCTTCTCTGGTGTTTTTCACCAAAAAAATCTTCTCAGGAGTCCAAATGTATTTCTGCTGTTTCTCTTCTCAGGCAACCAAACCTATCCTAGCTTTTTATAGCTGCAGTTTAACAATGAAGTTCCTACCATCTTTTCAGATGTGTTGGGAACACTGCAACAGCAGTACGAAACAAAGGCAGAGTGAACCTTGTGTGATGGGATGGAGATAATGGGACTTGACATGAAATGTACCCCAAAGTAAAAATAAACAAGACTATACACAATCCCCAATCCCCACCCTCTTCCTTTGTTTCAAGTTGTGTTTCACTTTTTTTTCTTTTTTTTTTTTTCTTCCTTGAAAAAGCAGAAAAACATAAAGGAAGCAAGGCAGTCAATACTACTAAAATGTGTGTCTGGTGAGAGTATGGATATGGTCTTTAAGAATCAGAAAGTGAAATTCTCTGACTTCATTCCACAGAAGCTTGCAAAAAAATCTGAAAAGTGAATCAACAAATGCTTATAGCTCCTTCCAAAATGGGGAAAGAGTCAACTGAAGTCTAATTGTTTATTGCTTTTTAAAAAAATTATATCTGTTTTTTGGGGGGAGGAGTTTTTCTTTCTGGTTGTTTGGTTGATGGTTGGTTGATGGGTTGGATGGAATTTTTGTTGTTGCCATTTGGTTTTTGGTTTTCTCTGTTTCTGTTTGTTGTTGTTGTTGTTGTTATTCGTTTGTTTGTTTGTTAATTAATCTGAATATCCATGCCTCCTGCTAAAGAGGGAACATCACTTTTTTGAAACTATTAATGGGTCTGGAAGTGTGTGGAGTCTATGTATTCAGAACAGGGACTGAGTTTAGAATGATTGCCTACAGCTATGCTTAAAATCTGTGTGAAAATCTGCTCTCAGAGTTTTCTCTAACTGAAGATTAAAATATTTTAAAAGCACCTTCAAATTCTTCCTCCTGACTATTGTTTGCATCCCAAATACAAAAGCTTCTCCACCTCCTTTACCACCGTTTATGTGTACACCTGATGGTTAAAGCAGAGACGTAAACTTGATAGAGAGTTTTCTCATCTATGTAAAGTATATGCTGTTCAGAGCTTCCTGACTCACATTGCTTCAGATGTTTGTAAAACACTACATTGATGCAATTTGGGATAATTGCAATTGGAGGGTGAGAGAGAGTTTTTCAAACAAACAAACAAAAACCAAAAAAATGACGCACTGTGTGACGCCAAAGAAATTATTTTCCCTTTGACAGCCTTCATGTTGCTACCTATAAAATAGCAATCAGGGCACTCCTCTTAGCAGTAATAACCCAACTGAGTCTCTCAGTCTTCAGAAGATATATCTGTGAAGCAGGGAGAAAAAATGAAATACTGAACGTAACCTGCAGCAGAGGAAACGTTCTTGTTTCAAATGAACACTCTTGTGAATATACACTGTAGATCATGCAGAAGAAATTGACACAATTAGAAAATGAAAACTCAGTCCAGGAACATATGATCAATCTTTCAGCAGTTTAAAGAGATATTGTTGAAAGGGACAGTAGACCTTCATCTTTGCTGTAAAAGTGGATACTACATCTGTTTGTTTGTTTGAAAACCTGTTAAAAATGGGTTTTTGACCTCAGTGATTGTGCTACCACACCAAAATAAAATGACATGGAATGACATACGTTGGATATCAGAAAAAAAAAATTGTCTCAGAAAGAGTGGTAATGCAGTGGAACAGGCTGCCCAGGGTCATGGTAAAGTCACCATCCCCAAAGCTGTCACATCGAGGAACATGGTTAGTGAGCACACTGGGGTTGGGTTGATGACTGGATTTGGTGCTCTTAATGGTCTTTCCAATGTTAATGATTCTATGACATAAAATGACATAAAATGATATTAAATAATATAACAAATAATAATAATAATGTTCTGTTCAGTCCTGAAGCACAAATAAACATAGGCTGTCAGAGGTTCAAGTCAAAGCTCACTGTGTTCCTTTCACCCTCTTCAGAGACATGTGGACCAAGCAACACTTCACACACTCCATGGTTCAATGTTATTTTTTAGCACTAGATTTGGGTTTGACTTAGTCAGTTAGTACCTTTGCAGAACCATAGACATTTTTATAGAGATAACAAAGCATTAAATATATACACATATATACATAAAATACATATATACATCTGTATATGCATAGTCATATGTATACATACAGACATTTATTTCAAAGGTCATTAGGTGAAGTACAGTGTAGCTTCAGTATGTAAGTTGTGAACTTCCTCTCTCACCTCCTCCCTGATACTCCCATGTTGATGGAGGGAAAATGGGTTGAAATAGGCAATGAGATAAACAGTTGGTTCAGTCTGCTTGCATCTGGAAAGGTGAAAGGCCACTTCATTGACAGAGATTGTTGAAAATGTGGAGTTCTGGGGGAATATATTCCGGCATATAATTTCCCTTTCTCACACACACATTCATGTACAGAGATCCTTACCCAGCAGTGCTGTGTATCCAGACTCTCACAAAGCTGCACGTGTCCATTTTGAGCACATCTATAGAGAAAAATGATTGATTGCTTAAGGACTTTGGAGTATGTTTTGGATAACTGAGTTTTTTTGTCTGTGTGTTATGGGATTTTAGGTTCCAAGTATTTTTGCTTATTTGGCTTCCCAACTGCAAACCTTAAAGTATGACTTGTTCTGTTCCTGTAACACTGGGCTGCATTTTGTCATCCTTTATTATGCAGAGTAGGTACTTCTGCTAAAGAGGTGGGCAGATCAACTTAGCCTTAATTGAATCAATAAGGAGAAGAAGACATTGAGCACTACCAAAAGAAGGGTCAATTACTTTAGGTTAACAGCTTCAGTCTGAACCTGACCCATGACCTCGGTTATAATGAATGTCACAGATGGACTATGAAAGAAATCAAAAGTACTGCTATTAATGATTAATATCACAGCTGACCTGAGCTCAAAAGGTTCATATGTGGCCTGAAGGGACATTTAAATGCTCTGTGTTGGCAGCTGGGAGTTTTATATGTGGCATAATGCAAAGTCACAGCACTGAGAAAACCTTTAAGGTAATCAGAAATTGGACAAAATATTAAAATCTCTTCCTCCATGTCTTGTGTAAAATATGCAGGAAAACATGAAGCACAGTTTCCGTGTTTCGGAGGGATTGTTAATAGTCAGTGCAATGAGAAACTTCTTACTGTTGTATAAAAACCAGTACTCAGTAAAAGAAGTTCCAGAAGAAGGGGTGCAAGAAGAGATGATGGTACAAAGTACTTCCAATATGACATCCTGATTTTATTAACTATCATTGGCATGAAGAGACACTGAGTCTCTCTACATGATTCAAACTGGACTTAAAATGGCTATCCAAACAGGTGCTAATGCTGACATCCAGAATAAAACCCTTCATCAGCAGTCATGTAAACCCAGAGATGCGCGCACTCACAGCACTACCCCTTTCAATCCTTTTGGGTTTTATAGACACCTGCAGTGCTGCTCATGCCTTGAGCTGTTCCGATTTGATTAGCAAGGAGACACGTGCTTGTGCTTGCACACCACTGGAGTCCGAACACTAGCTGGAGCAGCAGATTGAGACAAATCTGCTAGGTTCATTCAGAGCCAAGCCACCTGGGTGGACCTCTGATGGTACCCTATAACAAGTAGAGGTAATTGCCTTTCTTCTGACTACAGTAAGGGTCTTAGACCTGCTTTTGATGAAGTAACCTGCTGTTCATTGCATGGACTGAGATAGTTTAAGCCTGTACCCCCTAATGAGAGATTGCTCTAACAATCAAACCACTGATGAGGAAGAGGAGGGAGAAAATACATATACATGGCTGATAGTGCTAACTTTTCACGATATTGATGCCAGATGCAAGGGGACATGAGAGAGCAATCTAAAACCAATAGGCCAATAGCAGTCCATGCACCTGCATTACAAAGCACTGGGATCCAAACACAAAGGTGTTTATCTACACAGCACCATATCTTTTTATTAGACAAATCTTTTAATTTCACTGCATGTAACTGTATTGTATCGTTATCTATAGTGATATGGAGAAAAACTGGTTCACAGCTAGCTTTCCAAGAGCACTCTGGAAGGAGTATGTCTTCAAATGCCAGGTCCTGTGGTATCCCCAGCCATGCCCCATTACCTACATGTCTCTCTAGTTACACCTTAGTTCCTCACAGCACAACATTCTAGGCAGTGATCTACCACCATGTATGCTGTCTGTCATACTCTTCTGGAGTACATCCTATCAGATAGGAGACTGTTGATGCACTGCCAGGTCTATCTCATGAGACAGGTGGTCCTGATTGTCCTGCACCTCCATGAGAAGTGGTTGGTAAACAGGGTAAGCACAGTAATGCCCTGTGTGCTGTCTGGCCTGGGAAACTGCCCAAGAGTTTACAATGAATGGGACTGCTAGGCCTCTGTAGTTTTGATAATCATATAATCATTAAGGTTGGAAAAGACCTTTAAGATCATCTACTCCAGCCATCAACCCATCACTACCATGCTCACTAAGCATTAAAAACTGTCTCTAAGCACTAAAAATTTTCTCTAAGTAATCTAGCACCTCTTTAAGTGATTGTACTTGTACCACACATTTCTCCTGGAAGCACAGTCATAACTTCAGAATTCAGAAACAGAGAGAGCAACTTTAGCAGCTATTCTTCCACAAGAAAAGATGCATTGCAGCCATCACAGTCTGAGAACAGAGACATGCACAGCAGAGGCTGATGTATCTGGAGATATCTATACACCATATGTTCCTGCTGGGGGTGTAGGCATTTCTGTTCTCACTGACCACCCTTCTTTCAGGGATGTTTAGACCAATGCTGACTGAAAGCTACACTGACTGCCCTGTTATTCTGGGGAAATTATTCCTATCTGGACTTGCAGATGTTGTGGGGGTTCACAGAACCAGTGTTTTACTTCATGTTTGACATAGCCTAAAAGGCAATCAGGGATGACTCATGAAGTCTTGGAAATGTAATCACTTGTGAAAGCTCTGAGAGTACCCTCTAAAATTTACCAGTTTTATCTTAAAGCATCAAGAGAAAATTAGAAGGCAATGAATGTGATTGGCATTAAGATAAGTGTGTGCAGAACATTATAAAGAATTTGGATGTGTTATGAGGGAAAAAAAGCAAAATATTCATTTATGTGATGGCTGGTCCAGAGATAAGGGCCTCATTGTCTTGGTAGCTCTCAGAGGTGTGTACACAGAGGTACAGAAATTAATTTCTCTGCTGAAAAAATAGGAATGAGCTGACATCTCAATTTGCTTGTCATTGCTGCTTAGTAAAATGATGTTGCTCTTATTTCAAAACTAAAGTTAGTAATTTTTTTTCCTATTAGCATGAGGAGAAAAGAAAACTCGTAATAATCTAGTAGCCGAGACAGGGGCAGGCTGTTCTGAAAATAATCAAGTGGCAATAGAAATTTCTCATTTTTTCTGTAAATCCTATATGACGATTGAGGCATTTATTGGTCAAAGAAGGAAGAAAGGAAGGAAAAGAAAGAAAGAAAGAGAAAGAAAGAAAAAGAAGCAAAAAGAAGGAAAAATAAAAAGAAGAGGAAAAAGAAGAGAAGAGAAGAGAAGAGAAGAGAAGAGAAGAGAAGAGAAGAGA
>PPHD01005448.1:0-26388 GCA_002909625.1 Bambusicola thoracicus | reverse complement strand
GAGAACAAACTTCTGATTGGTGGATCAGCAATCAAATGCTAATTTGATTGTTTAGGCAGTTACTTTGACTATCTGAATTATTTAACAGCCATGAAACGGGTAGTTACACTGATTAAGTCCTGGAAACTTTTTTCAGTAGCACTTCATATTAAGACAAATTCCCCTAAAAGTGTGTATTTCCACCAGGGTGATGTATGAATGGAGATGATAACCGAATGGCAGTGTTTGAAACCATACAAAGGGAACTTCCATGTTGGCCCATTTATTTTCTGTTGCTGTGCAGTGGTGATATAGAAGATTCAGTAAACTAAACCTCCCTTCTTTCTCTTGTGAAATACTGTTACTGAAATTTGGATCTTTTTCAGCAAGATTTTGGTACAGGTTAACAAAAAGTGCTTTTTATTATGTAGCCACATTTTGGGTGCTTAAAATGGTACTAGACTACTTTTGGATTTCAGTACTAGCAATCATAGGATTGTAGTAATTTCAACTCTACAACTCTAATAAATAGCCTTTGTTAACTGTCCTTAGGTTTACTGTGTTGACTTTCATAGCAGGTTATTCCCAAAACTAATATCTTAAGTACAGTGTACTAATTAAGTAGATCAGTGTGCAGATATTTTCTGCTTCTAGGCATTCTCAGATATATGCATCTGTTTGTTCATATTGCTTTTCCTAGTCTTTAGTATACCCTGATTTTGTTTTTTGCTTTGTTTTTGTTTGTACTCATGGGAATGTGGGGTTTTTTTTCCACAGACTGAATGTCAAAGCTTTCATCAGTAACGTGAAGACAGCTCTTGCTGCAACTAACCCAGTAAGAAAATTTATCTTAATCCAAAATTTTGATCAGTTCTTAATGCGAAGACTGAACACTTTTGTTCCATCTTTCTGTCAGGCTGTAAGGACTTCTGCCATTACCTTGCTGGGAGTCATGTATCTTTATGTGGGACCTCCTTTGCGAATGTTTTTTGAGGATGAGAAGCCAGCCCTTCTCTCTCAGATAGACGCAGAATTTGAAAAGGTATGAAGTGTAGCATTCTTAATACCAAGTATCACTAAAACTACTTGGTAGCAGCAGTAGTAACACTGTGGGTCTAACCTTTGGTTTTGTTTCAAGTGAACCAGATTTTTGAAGATAGCAGCTGCTTTGAGCTAAGTGTGTTGTGCCTAGCTATGCCAATATTTCTTTTTTCCTATGACAGATTTCAATAGCTCCTGTTTTGTTTTGTTTTTTTTTTGGAGTATTAAGTTTTAAAGTCATTTACACTGAACTAGCATATTTCTGTTGTGCGAGTGCCTTTATTTTTAATGTCAAACTCTAAAATAGCCATTGTAAATTTGTGTTGCTTGCAGATGCAAGGACAGACAGCACCAGCCCCAACTCGTGGCATTTCCAGGCACAGTGGAGGAAGTGGGGATGATGGTGAGGAGGAGGAACAGGAAGATGTCGGGAATGATGTTGTGGATCTTCTGCCAAGGACAGATATTGGGTGCGTTTGTCTTCTACAACTTGAAGATGTTTGCACTGCAATTCAAAGCTTAATTGGACGTGCTTTATAAGCATAAATCTGTGTTATTACAGGACTCAAATACTAAAAGCATATAACTAAGAAAATGGACTTTTCACTTTTTCTGTCTTGTACAGTGATAAGATCACAGCTGAGCTAGTGGCTAAGATTGGGGACAAAAACTGGAAGATCCGAAAGGAAGGTCTAGATGAAGTGACAAGCATCATTAATGATGCCAAGTTCATACAGCCCAACATAGGAGAACTTCCTGCTGCTTTGAAGAGTCGTCTCAATGACTCCAATAAAATCCTGGTATGTTATCTGAAAACCTACTTCAGCCATTTCCAGTTCAGAAATGAGAAATAGTTTATGGCTGAGAGCTGTTGCAATGTCAGGAAACCATTAGTTTGAAACCAGTGGAGTGTATATTTCCAGATGATACGCTTGCCTGTTATTATAAGCATTTGTCTTTGCTTTGTGTTTGAATGATTTTTTTCATTAACACAAATGAGAAAATCTACGTAGGTCGTCCTACAAATAATGCATCCTGTTTTAGTTTCCATATGTCATTGAGCAGGCATTCTGAAGTAAAAGCCTCTGTACATGACTTGGAATTTTACACATATGATTGTAACTGTAGCTTATTCAAAGACTTTCTGTCTATATGCAGGTGCAACAAACGCTGAGCATTCTTCAGCAGCTGGCAACAGCAATGGGCCCCAATATCAAACAGCATGTGAAAAATTTGGGCATTCCTGTCATTACAGTCCTTGGTGACAGTAAGGTAAGATGCTCAGTACCTTTCTCCTTTTTGCCTTTCACTGCCTGAGGTATGCCTAGGAATAACTTAATGTTTGCTTTTGAGATATGGATGGTAATTAAAGCTTTGGAAGCTTATGCAAGCTGTGATGGTGATTTTTTTTTTTGGAGGGGGATTGTTCTTGCTTAAATGACAACTTATTATCCAAATAAAGTATTTTTGGTATGCCTTCTGCATGAGATATATTCTACTGCTTGTGAATTAGTGGAGTTGGGGTCATAATTCATCTTATAAATGAAACATGATAACTGTATGTATACATGAGTCTCAGACTGAAAATACACTACTTTACCAAGAAAACCTGATTGACCTTAAAGTTGCTTGTAGAACTCTTCTTTTAGTGTATAAATGTGAATTCCAGTGTGCAGTGTTGTCTTATTCTGTGTCATTGTGTGGGAGACTTCTAAAGTGTAGGCTGAAATATAACGCTGACTGATACCAAAGCTTGTATAATGTCAGTGTTGAGCTTGTCAAGATGCTGTGTCAAATCAAAGCTAGGACCATGGGAAAGAAGTATTTGGAGCAACTGGAGAGAGGGAGGCTTGAGAAGATGCTAATGATTTGTGCCAGAATTCACAGGCAGTCATCAGAGGTGACATTTCAGATGTTCCTACTCAAGAGTGTGAGTAGTAAAAGGTGCAGAAAATAGGTGAGCAGGTTGAAACTGCAAGTCCTCCTAGCAGCAAAAGCAACCACTTGGAAAGCTCCTGAAGATGTGTGTCAAAACTAGATTCCTACTAAAGTACTATTTTTGTTGATAGTGTCTGTAGGAGAAAGGTGTTTGACACAGTTTCACAAGTCTGCATTTATATGTAGATTGAGAAGGAGAATCATCTTTCCTTTACCTCCTCCAAACCCAGATGAACTCTTCTAGTGGAAGTGCCTGGAGATTAGGGCTGCTTTTCTGGAAGCTAAAGCTCACTCAGCATAAACTGATACTGGTATAGCAAGTACCTTCCGATCAACTGCTTGTTATTGAACATAGAGGGTTCCCTCCTTATTTGAAGAAGCTGGCATCATTACCTAGGAGGAGATAACTGCTTCTGTGTTTCGGTTTTATGGAGCTTACTATTTCTGAGCAGTGTGTGTGTATTTGAAAGCAAGAGAAGTCAGCTTCTGGTTTATAAACTGTGATATTCCCAAATCTACAAATGAAAAAGCAAAATGTCTTCTAGTCTACTGATGAGCTGTGCTGATATTTGAAGTACAACATGCTGATGTTGTTGTGTGCCAACATGCATCAATGTGCCAATGCTTAATGCGTCTGCATCCTTGGTATTGGTGGTGTCTGCATTGACTCTTCTCTAATTTACTTTGTGAAGAGGCAGAAACTCTGGAGTACCTCACGTAAGGACTGCAAAAAAAGACTGCTCTTTTTTGTGTCAGAAAGCTTGGTGTCTTTGTCTGCGCCTGTAGGAATGACAGCAAGTCTTGCCCACCATAAGTAGAGGAATATCACTTTAAAATAAATTAAAATCACTTGGTATGTGGAGATTAGTCAGGGCTGCCAAGAATTGCTGATGCCTTGAGTACTGACAGTTTTGAAGATGGAGTTGAGCAGCACTCAAAATCTAATAGTCCCTTCTGCTGGAAATGGCTCTTATTCTGTGAAGAGGACAAGTATTATCCTGGTGCTACTTGTAAGTCACCATATCTAGTTCCTTTCCCTTCTCTGGGCTCCCTCTCTGAAGAGCCTAATTTCCATTTAAAATTCAGCAAGTCAAAAGTCACGTGGGTAGAAGATGACTTCAAGCTTCTAACGAAACAGTCACCCCCTTATCTGACCTGAAGAGCTCATTATCTCTGTTTGAAGCTCAGAACTGCATGGTGCAGTTACAAGGACACAGATTTAAACTGCTGTCTACAAATTCACTTTTGCACAGTTCTGAGAATATAATAAGTCAATAAATGTATTCGTTTACATTTGGCACAGGAATTTTCTTCTATGGACAAATTTTTAATAAGGATGCTGACTCTGTGTACATGTCTGAGTTGAGTCAGTTTTAAGTGCAAATGTAACATACATCTTATTTATATATCTGTTATACAAACACATCCTTTAGCTTCAGTATCAGCTTGCTTCATACTCGACCTCCAGGAGAGTAATCTGTTCTTAGGTTTCTTACAAACTCAGTTTGTACATGTTCAATCTGGCTTCCAATTTCACATAACTGTTTCAAAAAATGGCACTGCTCTAAAGCTTAAAAAAACCCACACAAAGTACTAAAGGTAGAACTTGGAAAAGAGTAAAAGACTCACCTGTCCTTGTTTTCACCTCAGCTCACAAACCTGAAATAAGACTGCCCTGAAACTACTAACAGGTTCCATAACCTCCTCGTCCTGCTATATGAATGTGCTAAGCCTGTTACAACAGTTAAATAAATCAACCTTATTCTTTAGAAGTCAACCTTATCTCTAGCTGTCTTTTCATTCAGGAGGCTCAAAAATACTCATTAAGGTAGCAAGTTCAAAGTGCTTCTAAAGATAACCTTTTTGTCCCTGTTTATTAGACTTACTATTAAAAAGTGATAAGTATATGATATGATTTGTGGATTTCTGTATCTGATAGCATCACTAAAATTAGATTCTGAATCCTACATTTCTCAAGCAGTGAATGAGAACAGAGTTTAAATTTATGGTGTAGAATCTTCTGTAATTTTCTGACCATTCTTTAGGATTATTCTTAAATCTTGTTACTGCTACAGAATAACGTTCGTGCTGCTGCGCTAGCAACTGTGAATGCCTGGGCTGAACAAACTGGCATGAAAGAGTGGCTGGAAGGAGAAGACCTGTCTGAGGAGCTGAAAAAAGAAAATCCTTTCCTAAGACAAGAGGTAGGCTTCTCATAACTTCTTTGTGTGTATTTGCTCAAAGTAACCTTTTTTGCTATGGGCTAAGTTTGTATAAGCAAACTGATGTTACATAATACAACTATGTGAGTAAACAAGAAGCAACTCTGTGTTCTTGCTGACAAAACTGTTAAACTTCACAGGGCTAGTGAGCTGTCCCCCAGTGTGATAGCTGGAACTTAGATATTAGTGCCTCTGAAATGGAGGCTTTGCCTCTTTTGGTCACCCTTATAAGAGCTGTTTTGTCTTCCTTCAAATGAACACAGTAGTGATGAAGACCAGAACAGAACCGGAGGTGTTAATATATTGAGGTTAATGGAGTGCAACTTACTAATCAGCTGCACTACCTAGTTCTGAAATTCCAGTGTTACTTACAGAAGGAGGAAACAGCCCACACAGTCTTACCTGACCAGGCTCCAAGTTGTAAAGAAGCTGCATGTTCAAATACTGTACTCAGTGTTTGTTTTTGTTGTTGATGCTACATTTACGTTGTTTAAGAGTATGTTTGTCTATACATATATATTTTTTTCCCTTGTTATACAGATGTGTAAAGGACTGCTGTTCATGCTCTTGTGGCTTGTGTTAGATGTTCCAAATATCAATAATCACTTACTCAAAAATATTTCTTAAACTTTTAGCTTCTTGGTTGGTTGGCTGACAAGTTGCCTACCCTCCGCTCTGTTCCTTCTGACCTGCTCTTATGTGTGCCTCACCTCTACTCCTGCCTTGAAGATCGAAATGGAGATGTGCGTAAAAAGGCGCAAGATGCCCTGCCATTCTTTATGATGCATCTTGGCTTTGAGAAGATGGCAAAAGCCACTGGCAAGCTGAAGGTATTGCTATGACTAAGAGTGGATAATGTGACTGAATGAGTGAATATTAAATGGTTAGGTTCACGATGTCTTCAGTCATGGAACAGCTTGCCTGCACTGAACTCCAGCGGGCTGAAAAAAAGGTCAGGAGACTGCAAGTTTTCTGTAATCCAGAAGGGCCATGGCCACAACTGATTTATCACTATAAGAGCTTGTTATTTATTCAGTGTGTATTTTTCTGGAAGAAATTTGCTGAAAGCTTACCAGTTATTGTCTAACTGTATGCCTTTGAACGCATGCTTCAAAGGTAGCTTACTCATACAATTGCTCATAGGGTTCTCCAGTAACTTCATAGGACTGCTCAGCTGGAACAGTCTGCTAGTTCATGTTTCATGTAGATCTTCCAGAAATAAACCAATGGCAAGGTGTCCCATCTCAGAATGGGAATATCTGAAAGCATGGATGTTCTAAGAGTCATGGAAGATACTTACTAGAGAATATTCTGCTTCAAAGTACTGTTGTTTTTCTTGCCTGTGGTATGTATTTAAATAGTAATCCTTCTGCATCTGTTGTTTTGTTTCCCCTGCCCTCTAAGCCTACTTCCAAAGACCAGGTACTGGCCATGCTTGAAAAAGCCAAAGCCAGTATGCCAGCCAAACCAGCTCCGCCTGCTAAAGCATCCTCCAGAGTGGGAGGGGGAGCAGCTCCAGCCAAATTCCAACCTGCATCAGGTAACCTCTCATGTTCTGGGAAATAACTGGAAAAAAAGGGTTGGTTTACATTCCCCTAAGAAGATTTTTTTGCTGAAACAGCACTTCAACGATTATTTATGTTTTAGACAATGACAAATTTGACGTACTTTGTTGCAAACTTTGTGTGCTAACGTGCAAAAGAAAGTCTTCTGACTCCTGTGTGATAAGGGCATTATCACACATCACTATCATTATCTTCATGAATAGTTTATTATTCTGTTCTAAGAACAGAAAAACAATGATCTGAAATAGGCTTCCTGGTAATTTGGAATAATCCTTGTTTTTCCAGCTCTTGCTGAAGATTCAGGGTCAAATACCATGGAATCAAAGCCTGATCCCAAAAAAGCCAAAGTAGGAGGAGCTTCCTCTAAAACTAAGGTAATGATTCTAATTTGTGTGATATTAGTTCAATTAAATTAACAGAGTAAGTAATCTTTTACAGGTAAGAGTGCAGCCCTTTCTAGAGACTGCTTTTACAAAGAATTATTGTGCTTGTCTGATTTCTGAAATTAGATGTTTCTGTATCTTCCACTTAAATAGGTAATAACAACAATAATTTTTAACTAAGTCCGTTTTGTTTGGAGAAAAAGTCTTGTGAGCAGCTCATTCTGTATTGTAGATTTGTTTGGCCTCCTTGATTTCAAGTAATTGAGAATTTGTTCTTACCATTGCTGTTCTGTTGTGAACAAAAGTGTTGAGCCCATGTACTGAAGGAAATTCATCTCCTTTACAGTTGGAAAGGTAAAATCTCCTTGACCACAGGAGTTAGAAGAGAGGGAATATGTTTAAAAGCACAGTAATATCCTCAGCTGTGCATGCTTGAATTGTTTTTCTTTGTTACAATAATTTTTTCCTATTTATTTTAAAGATAAACAAAGCCTTGCTTTATAATCCTGTTACTTCTGTTGCCTAAAGTAATGTTAGGAGAATAACTGATGCAGGTCCAGATCTATGACAGAAATGAATGGAACAAACTTTGAAGGATATTGTAGGCTTGCCTAGGTTATTATGTTTGTTTGTTTTGATTCTGGCATTAATGCCTCTGTAGTGAACACAAAAATAAATAAATAAAAACCCATGTCAGTGATTTGGAATGGTAACTCTTCCAAGTAAATACTTCTCTAACAACAAAGCCTTTTTTTATGGCTTATTTACAGCAGTCAGATGTTAATAGCAGTGTGTCCAAGGGCAATACCAGTCTGTCCAAAACTAATACAAACCTCAGCAAAGGCAGTACCAGTCTGACAAAGAGCAAATCTATCAAACAGGTACTACACTGGGTTTTAGGGATGCGTGTGGGTAACTGATGCACTGGTCCAGAATGGTATGTCATCTTTCACAGGGTACTATTGCACACACTGTTATGAGTATTGCTTCCACGGCAGCAGAGCACATTCTTTAAAAAATTCTAATCAACTTTATTCTTTCAGCTTCTCTCTGGCTCTTGTGTACGCAGGCAGCATGAGGTTGGCTGGCATCTAATGCTTGCTATTGCTTGTACTAAGGCGTATGTCTTGCGTTGCTTCTTAATACTTTGGGTTTGGGGTTTTTTTGTTTGTTTTCTCAGGGTGTACAGGGGAAGAAAGTGTTAAACAAGCCTACTTTGAAGGAGGATGATGACAAATCAGGTCCCATTTTTATCATAGTCCCAAATGGGAAAGAACAGAGAATGAAAGATGAGAAAGGACTGAAGGTGAGAAAGATCTGAATGCATTCACTTGTTTTGAAGTAATATTAACTATAAGTATCTTTTGTTCTGGCATTTAGAACTAAATATGCTAGGACATGAAAGTTCTATTCTCTGTCTGGCCTTTGGATTGATTATCTTTGCCCCAGTTGACTTGCACAGGCTCATATTGCTTTGGTTGTGACATTTGTCTGTTCATCAGGTTTTGTGCCTCTATATGTTCTTGTAGAACTTCTTACAGCTTCTAAGAGATTATCCTCAGCTTTATAGTGTCAAGTTGATTAACTTTTTCCACATACCTAATGTTAGAGTTCTAGGATCCACCTTGAGTTCTTTATACCTACTTTGAACGATACTTCTTAACAAGATTGGTTTTTTTGTGTGTAAATTCTGTTACTTAAAACATGCTTTATTGATTACTTGCCAGTGAATAGGCCTATCTAGCTTAAAAACAACCACCCTAAGTAGCTGGTTGTAATGAAGGTAACAGCCTAAAGATGACTGCTCAACACAGGATCTTTTATGTAAGCCAAGGTAAGCAAATGCCATTTAGTTTTTCCCATTATCTTTTGATAATGAGAAGACTTTGAAAACAGATTCTGAAGTAGGACTAAAAGCAATGCGATTTGCAGATTCTTTCAAGAACAGAAAGTGCTGCTTGCTTTGAGTTTCAAATGCTGCCTTCTTGCAGGTGTTGAAGTGGAACTTCACTACTCCTCGTGATGAATACATTGAACAGCTGAAAACTCAGATGTCCAGTTGTGTGGCCAAATGGTTACAGGATGAGATGTTTCATGCAGATTTCCAGCACCACAACAAAGCACTGGCTGTTATGATAGAGGTAAATTTGGATCTCTTCTAGTGGGTGACAACAAAAATAATTATTCCTTGTTGTCTCATCTTGAATTAAAATCAAATAGGAATGCTCTGAGAAGCTAGAGGTAACTGTACTGTCAAACTGAAACTTTTCTCAGGTAATTAATGAATTTGATGTTTTGGGGGAGAAGAGAAAATCAGTTTGTTCAATAGAGATCTCTTAATTTCAGAAAGCTGTGTAAGTTATAAGTGAGCACTTGCAGTTTCAGTAATCAGTCAGTGAGTGTAGATGGTCCTAACAGGCATAGCTTCTCCTTGTTCTCATTTCTTGAAGTGTTTCACTTTGCCTCTCTTTTTTTTTTTCCCTGTTTGAAGCATTTGGAAAATGAGAAAGATGGAGTCATCAGCTGCCTGGATCTGATCCTAAAGTGGCTTACCCTTCGGTTCTTTGATACCAACACAAGCGTTCTTATGAAAACGCTTGAATACCTTAAATTGCTTTTTAATATGCTGAGTCAAGAAGAGTATCACCTTACTGAAAACGAAGCATCGTCTTTCATCCCATATCTCATCATAAAGGTACTATTTATATTGTACAGAAGTTAACCTTGCTTTTTGTGGGGAACATTGCAAGATAACAAATTACTACGGTGTTTGATGCTCAATCTGAATGTATTGTGTAGTTGTCTTCAAAAAGCATTTTCCAGAAGCAGTTTTTGCACTGAGAGTAATTTTGACCATCGTAGCATTAATCTGCTCATCAGTATGAAGAGACTGTTAAAAATGTTTAGTATTTCTTCCTGACTCTTTCTTGCTTTTCCATTAGGTAGGAGAACCAAAAGACGTCATCCGCAAAGATGTGCGTGCCATCCTGAATAGGATGTGTCTCATATATCCAGCCAGCAAAATGTTTACTTTCATCATGGAGGGGACAAAATCTAAAAACTCAAAACAGCGTGCAGGTGGGAAATAGCATTACATACTAAGTAGTTTCAGTTTTAAGCTGCGTTGTTTTGCATCCTGAAAAGCCATGTTCCACTGCCAGTTATTTGCCCTGTGTATGGAATTATATGCACTTGCAAATAACCCTTCTGTGTATTTTATTTAAAAGAATAATAATCTTGCTTTTTATTTTTTTAATCTTTGGAAGATATAACAATCTGCTAAATTACTATCAACATTAAGTTTGAGTCTTCCTTGAGTAGGCTTGTTTTAATAAAACAATGCTGTGGAGAGCAATGATGATAGTACTGTCCAAGTGACTGAGGGAATCTGATAATATGATCAGAACTTTGAAAAGGTGTCCCTATACTGTACGGGAGTCTCAACTGTTTTACTTTAGGAATTATTTACCATGGAGCTGTTTTGAACTTTAAAACGTTATATGGTCACCTTGAATATCTCATCCTGATTAATCTAGAAGGTTAAATTCTATGATATGGCATTACTAACTTACAATTGTCTAAACTGCCTAGTTGTGAAATTGAACATCACATAGCTCACAGTAATGGGAAATACCTTGGAAAGGTATGGGGATGACTGACAGCTTTTAGATGCATCTGTGTGCTTCTTTATCTCATAAATCACCTGGAGCATGGGTATCTATCAACAGAGGGCAAGAACTATCATTCTGTTAATAAACTGAGCATTGTGAGCTTTGTAGAGTGAATGTTAGTTCTGAAGCAGCACAGAAGTCAGAGGACTGTTTCCCCAGCAGCTTTAATTTTGGATGTGCTTGTATCACTTTCTTCCTTCAGAGTGCCTGGAAGAGCTTGGATGTCTGGTTGAATCATATGGCATGAACGTATGCCAGCCGACTCCAGGGAAAGCCTTGAAAGAAATGGCAACTCATATTGGTGATAGAGACAACACCGTTCGCAATGCTGCACTGAACACCATTGTAACTGTCTATAACGTTCATGGTGACCAAGTATTCAAGCTGATTGGAAATGTGAGTGTAACTGGAAATGCAGTGGTTGAGTTACAAATACTTGAAACAGGCAAGCTGTAGCAGGACCTTGGCTTCTGTAGTAGAGTCTGCGGTGTTAAAGTGTTGCCTGGGGTTCATAAATATAAGGGATATGGAAGGATGAATGGGTGTGTTTCGTTCTTCAGCAACACAAGCAGCAATTAAACTTTGATAGTGATAGGATTCAAATTAAAAATTGTTTCTTGGAGACAACGTGGGCTGGAAGTGGCTTTATTTCATATTGTAGCTTGTCAGTGTGGATTAAGTAGCTCCTGAAGAAGCATCTGGTAGTCTAGAGTGACCCTGTTGGAATGCTGCTAGATGGTAGTATTGACCTGCCTTGGAATTGCAAAACCTCAGTCTGTAATAATTGTCACCTACAGGAGGTATACATTTCTAAAATTCATTGAGCTGAGTGAAAGCGTTGTTTGTTTTAGCTCTCCGAGAAAGACATGAGCATGTTGGAGGAGAGAATAAAACGGTCAGCCAAGAGACCATCTGCTGCTCCAGTAAGACAGGCAGAAGAGAAACCTCAGCGTATCCAAAACATCAGTGCTAATGCTAGCATGCTGCGGAAGGGGCCAGCTGAGGATATGTCTTCCAAACTCAAGTATGTAATGATATGTTACGGTTTGCAGGTGGTATAGTGTATGTGCTAATATCATGTCCAACTGTGTTATTTTATTTTGTGTATCATCATCTTTGCATGTTGTGAAAATTGGCCGAATAATTTAAAACAATGTCTGAAACTTTTTTGTCTTGTCTGTCTTGAAATCTTTCTAAATGGTCTTGTGCCTTTTTTCACTGCTTCTCCATGGACAGAATTATGTATCGCACTTATAGGATGTAAGTACTGCCCACTAACTCCCTAGTGCCAAGGCTCTTTGCATTTCTGTCCTAGTCATCCCTTCCAGAGGGGTGACAGGTTTATCATAGCCAGTTCTAGATTTATAGATCTATGATCTGAACAGAAAAAAGCAAAAGCAAAATCAGAGGTTTCTACCAAGATGCCTATGGGTGAAGCTGCAGGCAGATACGCCATTTGTGATAGACAGCTGTTGGAAATGTTGGGAGAGTGTCCTGTGTGTTGCGTTTATCTGGACCGTGTCCCTTAGTTGTTAGGACAAGTATATAGCAAAGAACTGGATGAGCACGTGTGAGACAAAGAGCCATAAGAGTGATCTTACCACTTGCTCATCGTCGTGGAATAAAAGTTCCTTTTGAGAATAATGTATTATTTCCTTGAAACTTCTAGTTTGAAGTACAAGTTATATAGGAGAGTCCTAGATTCAGTTGAGCTTGCAGTGTTTCTGTGTGCACATGCATCCTATCCGTCATCTTTAAAAAAAACCAAACACTCGCACTCTAAGCCTATATTCCATTAATGCTACTTTAAACTGTGCTGAGTGATCTCTGACAAAATTAGCGAGTGTGTACCTAACTGCAGTGGTCGGGGGGTTCTGATCTTGTAAGTGTAACTAGGAAAGCAAGTAACTGGCAGCTGCTCTTCTGGCCTACAAAATTTTGTTTTACTAATAGCTAGGGGAGCAGCAAAGGGGAGGTTTTTAAGGATCTTGAATAAAATCATATCTCCAGAATGCGTGCTGTTCTATTATGAGAGTTTTAGGGCTATCAGTAGATGCTAGTACTAGTACTTTTCCCCGTTGAGTGTATATAATAAACATCTCTCTCCTGGTTTCTGTAGCCAAAATCGCAATATGGGCAGTCACTCTGAGACAGCGCATACAGTTCCACGGGAATTTCAGCTGGATCTTGATGAAATTGAAAATGACAACGGTACTGTGAAATGTGAGATGCCAGCACTTGTACAGCACAAACTAGATGACATCTTTGAGCCAGTCTTGATTCCTGAGCCCAAGTGAGTTTAGTTAGATCTAAGTAAAACCAATAAGGCTACTTAACTGTTCTGAGAAGCTGAAATGACCAGTCTGTGCATTCAGACTTCTTTACCTGAGAAGGTGAAGTGTTAGCTGTTCTCAAAACAGCTGACAAAGTCGTGATCTATGGTACTGTTTTGAATGCTGGGTAGCTGTTACTTCTAATGAAAAACCTGAGTTCTGCTTACCTATTTTTGCGTTGTCTATGTTTTTAAGACAACATTGATTTTTTTTTTTCTAAATGTGTTATCTATGAATTTACAAGTATGGTAATAGGCATGTTATTAGAAATTGTTTCTACTTTGAATGTCCCCTCTGAAGATGAAATTCTTATCTCTCTTGTCTCAACTGCTTCTGAAAAATAGCAGTTGAGTATAAGCTAGAACACTCTCTCCAAAGGGTAACAAATCCTGTTTTCACCTGTTTAGAATCCGTGCTGTGTCACCACACTTCGATGACATGCACAGTAACACCGCGTCTACCATCAACTTTGTCATTTCTCAAGTAGCCAGTGGTGATATAAATACAAGCATCCAGGCTCTAGCACAGGTAAGAGAACTAAGGTGTAGCAACCACTTGTACTGGACTAAACCATTTCTCTGCGAGGGTGATGAGCTGCACTCTGGTGGAGCAACCATGTCAGGTGATGTGGACTCTGCTCAGAATCTCCCTGATGACAAAACTAGGTGCACAGGGGCCATCTGACTCGCTTTAGCAATACCAATTTCGCTTCTATGTTGTAGAATAGACTCTAACACAGAAGCACTAAGGGGGGAAAGGAGTAATTTTATTTTTTGTCAAGTACATATTGATGTATTGATCAGACTACAGATTTGAAAAAGCAGACTGTTGCCAATGGAACTTAACTTCTAAATGTAAACTGCTGTGCAGACTCAGCAGAAGGATTTTGTCTTTCCTCATAGTTCAAGCCTACTCTATAAGTGTTAGAAAACTGTGTAGAAATGTGTTGTTCAGAAGATTTCACAGAGTTGTTAATTGCAGAATCTATAATACCTTGGCAAATTGATAAGGACAAAGACTTTTCTTACATAAATGCCTTTAAATTATAGCTACTTTGCACTGTTTTTATTATGTTGACTTGGGTGCTCTGTTTTGTTTTAAATCTTAGATTGATGAAGTTTTCAGACAGGAAGACAAAGCAGAAGCTATGTCTGGCCACATTGACCAATTTCTAATAGCCACGTTTATGCAGCTTCGGTTAATCTACAATACGCACATGGCAGATGAGAAGCTAGACAAAGATGAGATAGTGAAACTTTACAGCTGTATTATTGGGAGCATGATATCGGTAAGGCTTTGATCTATCAATTAAGGTGAAAAGCAAGTAATTTCTATGCTGAAGTTGCAGGCAGATGGAATATCTAAGCAGAGCTGACTTGTATCTAGGCTAGTGCACTTTGATTTTGTGAAAGGTTTGTTGCTAGTTATCTGCTCACCAATGCACCTTGTTGGGAAAGACCAGAGAATAAGTAATGCGGGAAGGGAGGAATGCCTGTTTACTTCTGCGGTAGCTTACAACCATTCTGATGTTTCTATTAAGTTCCTTTTTAATGTTCCTTAAGTTTTGAGTACTTAGTTAGATGTTTGAGTATTTTCAGAAGTTACTCAGTAGATATAACCTTCCCATCGAGGGATGAAGCAGGAACATTAAAGGATTTGATAGTGTAGTGAAATCCCTTTACTGAAGTATTTTATATAGGGAGGTCTTCTAACCTTGTTTTCATTTGATAGCTGTTCCAGATAGAGAGTCTGGCTCGAGAAGCCTCCACTGGTGTGCTGAAGGACCTGATGCATGGTCTTATTACACTAATGCTGGATTCTCGGGTTGAAGACCTTGAGGAGGGTGAGCAGGTCATCCGATCAGTCAATCTCTTGGTAGTGAAAGTTCTTGAAAAGTCTGACCAGACCAACATTTTGAGGTATGTTTTAAAAAACAAAAAAAGGAGAAAGAAAAACTGACTACTGCTCCACTTCATCTATTCTTCTGTGTTCCTTGAATGGTTGTGTTCATTAGTCATGTTGTAAGCAAAGAATGATGTCTATGAAATTGTTTAGCTAATTGATGAAGAATTGTCAGTGGTCATTAGTGGTAATCATAGCTTGTCTGCATAATCTCTGCTGCCAAAGTCAGGCTAAGCAGACTAGTTTGGTGTGGTTGTATACATGTGGTATTTTATCAGACTGCTTCTTTAAATGCTTTTGAAGTACTATAGAGAGAGCTTTTATACAGCGTGATGCAAACAACTGGAGTAGTCTCTGGTGTGATATTGTGTTGAGAAGTTGTCTGTTTTCTGTGTAATGCTTTCATGTGTAATTCAACTCTAAACTTATTCCTTCTAGTGCTTTACTTGTTTTACTTCAAGACAGTCTGCTAGCAACAGCCAGCTCTCCTAAGTTTTCAGAACTTGTCATGAAGGTGAGCCTTTAATAGTGGTTTTGAACTCTGAAATACCTGGTTATCTGAATCAACAACCTAGCTTTAAAGAGCAGATAGTGTAAAAAAAGAAGTGATGGTTACTTGAAATATTTATTACATGTTTAATTCAGTGACTTTGTTCTCTCTTCTGAGAGAGCTTAACACCTGCTAGTACTTTACAGAAGATCATACATGCTTACACATGCTCCACAAAGAGAGATACAGTCACTTGTCAGCTTGGCAGATTTGCTTAGGCACAGTAGTGTGCTGTGCATTCAAACAGTCCCAGGCTAAAACTGGCTTGTATAATTTACAGCATCCCTTTATAACTGGTGTGATTTAGTGAGAACTTAGGCATTTTTAATAAGTTTAAACCTGGGGGCATCGTATTGCGTTCAGGTCTTCTTGGCATCTTTGCATTATTTACTGAAACTTCTTCACACAAAGTGGTGTCTCTTGTTACTGGCAGTGAAGTTAGTACTACCACATACAGTTTCATGCATCGCTTCTGAAGGAAGATCTGGATGGAGTGCTGCTAATTAAAGAGACCATATGTACCAATAATTTTAACAGACACACAAACTATGTATGTCAGTGTATGTAGTAGCAAAGTGACACAACTCAAAGATAGTTTTGTATAACCTGACCTTAAGTATTTAAATATTTCTTCCTGGAGTTGTCTTGCTGTAAGTCAACTTGTCATTCCAGTGTCTGTGGAGAATGGTGCGTCTTCTGCCGGAAACCATTAATAGCATCAATCTGGATCGGATTCTGCTGGATATCCACATTTTCATGAAGGTCTTTCCCAAAGAGAAGCTGAAGCAGTGTAAGAGTGAGTTTCCTATAAGGACACTGAAGACCCTGCTTCACACCCTGTGCAAGCTGAAAGGGCCCAAGGTCAGACCTGACAACAGTCACGTACTTATTTAAATTGATTTGTTTGTGTTCTCTGTAAAGCTTCTGCCTCTTTTTCTTTAGATCTTAGATCACCTGACGATGATAGAAAACAAAAATGAATCTGAGCTGGAGGCTCACCTGTGTAGAGTAATGAAACACTCCATGGACCAGACTGGAAGCAAAGCTGATAAAGATACAGAAAAAGGGGCTTCTCGCATAGTAAGTAATAGAAATGTGTTGTATGGCAATTTATTCAGAAAACAAGCTTCATTTAGTGATGGAGTGAGGATTATTCTTTCCACACACAGGTGGCATTGTATATAATCTCCTCTGGCTGTTTTGGAAATTTGCAGTGTTTTTCTAGTATTACCTAAATGTTGTGTGTGTATGCCAGGGTAAGATGGTTTCTTGAGACGTTGACGTGTGCAGCATAGGCTTTATACTGCTTGGTAATGCATTTCATCTACTAAGAGTTAACCGTATCCAAACCAGATCTTAAAAGCTGGCCTCTCAGAGGCATGCTTACAGCTTGGAGATGTCCTTATTCTCCTTCTCTGTAACAGTGATTATACACAGCTCTTGTAAAGGTTTTCTTTGGTTTTCTTTTTTGAAGTTCTGTATCCAGCTAACAGACAGATCTGATGAGGGTACTGTGGGTTTGTCTGAACTTCTCATTCTTTTTAAGAGAAGATTGTATTATCCACTTTGCTTACAAGTTTCCCTTTATTTGTTTAGGAAGAAAAAGCTTCAAAAGCCAAAGTGAATGATATTTTGGCAGAAATATTTAAGAAGATTGGCTCCAAGGAGAACACTAAGGAGGTAAGTGCTCTCTTCCTGTAAGGAAGAAAGCATGATGCAGTAGAATAGCATATGCAGCCATTGTAGTAACGCACAGAAACTCTTCCCTCCCAGGGTTTGGCAGAGCTGTATGAATACAAAAAGAAATATTCTGATGCAGATATTGAGCCCTTCCTGAAAAACTCATCTCAGTTCTTCCAGAGCTATGTGGAAAGAGGCCTCCGGCTAATAGAAACAGAAAGGGAGGGGAAAGGACGCATTGCTTCTTCTACAGGTACCTATTACAGCAACAAGATTGATTTATAAGAAGCACTTGCATGTCACGTTTTAAAAAACATGGAGATGGTTAGGAGATTCCAAAGCAATTCATATATTCTCTTAGCGCTTCTGTTAGGTATGGTTTGCAGGGTAGAAGTTCTTTGTTTACAAGGAAGTTGTTATAACTGTCATCACATTAAGTGAGGAGATATCTGAAAGGTGCTTGATATACAATTGATTTTTAAGTTCCGTCTTGTAGTGTGGGACAAGCATTATCTGTGCTTTGTGTTTCTGGTATTGGGAGTTTTTACTTGAAAGCATTCCAGCTGTTTTATAAACAGCAGCTGTAAGGTTTGCCTTTTTCCTTTTGCTTGTAAAAAGCAGCACAATAGGTCTTTTCCTGAAGTATTGTTTACTGTGGAATCTAAAAGTTTTTAGGTAATTTGAACGGTTTTTACAGCAGTCTTGTGATGACCCTGTTCTAGCGAATCATCTTTTATATTGGATAAATGATCATAAAGCATGCTTGGAGTTTGTTAGTGAGTCTTTTCATTGCAGATAAACATGAATGACTAATGTGATATTAGGGAGGGAATATGACTGGTGATGAGTAGCAGTATAAATTGATGATGTCTGGCAAAGCTACTTTTAACTTCTGTTTTTAAGTACCTGTGTCCTGTGTGATTACTTCTTAGCCTTTTCTCCTGCTACTGTTTGTTATTCTATTCCTATATTGTAAATTACATTCAGAAGAAAGTTTATTTCAGCACCTCTTAAATCTGTCTGAGTAGATGTAAGGCAGAACTTCCTGTTTCTCTAAAACTCTGTACAGTCAAGAAATGCTGATTGAGCAGTTAATGCTTTCAAAACAGGACTTCTGCTCCAGTTTTCCTCCCCCAACTATAATGAAGATAATGAAGGATGAGGCAACTTGGGGCTGCTGGGGATAATGAAGGATATTCTTATGTCTTGCAAGCTGTACTTTAGTTAGACCAACTATAAGCACTTAACTATAATTGTCCTTAATTTTTTTTTTAAGACCGTTGTAGCAAACTAATGAAAACAAAACCCTGTTCAAAGTAAGTCTTACAACTTGCCATTCATTTCAGAATGGAAGGAGTTTCTTTTGTAATGTACAATCCTTCCCTAGTCTTCTAGCAGAGAAGCTTTGAACACTATGTAACGAGCCTTTTGGACATCACTGTTTCAGACTGAAATGGAATTTGCAGTAGTTTCAAGTTATCTGAACAAGAAGTGAAGAGGATTTAGAATCAGTGATGAGGTCTGATGGGGTACTACAGAATGTAGCAAAAGATGGAAAGCTCCAAATATTTCCCATCCTGCCGGAGTAATTGTTATGTTCTCTCTATTGCTTACCTCGGATTTGCATCAGCATCTTTCTCCCCATCCTGCATGTATATACACATACCCTTCCTTTGCCAACTGAAGCTGCTCTACTACTGCTTTGTCTTTATTTCTTTTATTGTGTTTCAGTTTTCACTCTTTCAAGGAAATTACCTGACAGACAGAAAAGAGTCAGTATTCCTATCCAAGCAAATGCACATAATTTGACTTTAATTCTTCATCTCTTGCATCTCATTCGAAGCAACTGATCAGGAGGCTTATTTTTGAGTTTTTAATCTTTTTTTCTCTTGTTTTTATGACACCCCTCCTTTCCAGGAATTTCTCCTCAGATGGAAGGAACGTGTGTTCCTGTTTCTACCCACACTGTACCTTCATCTATAGGAAACACAAATGGGGAGGAAGTGGGGCCTTCAGTTTACTTGGAAAGATTAAAAATCCTCAGGCAACGTTGTGGCCTTGACAATGCAAAGGTATTGTATTTGACAACACTTGGGAATCCTGTGGGATTGTACCTCATTTACGCTTTCTTTGTAAGGATTCAAATGATTGGCTCTGCTGTGCCTAAGACAAATTCGCATCAGAATCTAGATTTGCTCTGAGGCTGAAAACGTCAGGCATGTAGTGCGACTTCTTAATGCAAATGGTTGGGCTTGTGCACTTCGTTTGTGTTCATACTGACGTCAAGTTAATCGTCAGCTATTTAATTATAAGAGCTGAATGCTGTAGCTAGCTTTGCGTAGTTCTGACTTTGACACCTGACTTAGTAGCACTGGTGACCTAGAGCAATGTTGTTGCTTTCCTTTCTTCTGTTTTCAGTACCTTTTATAAAAATGAAAGGCCACTGACTGTTTGTACTTAAATGGCTTTTGCCATTGTCTTTCTTAACACTTCGCTCTCCTCCCTCATAGCAGGAAGACAGAGCACCTCTGACATCTCTGCTCTCTAAACCAGCAGTCCCTACTGTTGCATCCTCTACTGATATGCTTCACAGTAAGCTCTCCCAGCTCCGTGAGTCACGAGAACAGTACCAACATCTGGACCTGGACTCCAATCAGACTCATTCTTCTGGCATTGGAACTACCACAGCTTCACCCTCTTCTGCAGCAGCTAATATTGATGACTTGAAAAAAAGATTGGAGAGAATAAAAAGCAGTCGCAAATAGAGATGCGAGAGAGGCAGCATCACGGTTGCTTGGGCTGTCTTCAGCTTTAGTTTACTAAACTAGAAGTCTTCATAGTTAAATGGCCTCGTTTAGGCCTGATGTATACAAACTGGTTTATGTATAATACAGTGGATTTTGGAGGGACTGGGTCATTGTGGCACAAGTATTTGTACATACTCTGCTTCTCAGTGAGCATCTCTTGACAATAGAAGGCTGTCTGTGTATTAGTTTTAGTGTACAGACCTGTAAACAACCATCCTCTTGCTCAGACTAGTTTCTCATAACTTGTTTTTTATTTGTAATATTGTCTTTAAGATCTTTTTTCCTAGTTCTTAACTCTTAGAAAATCTTTAGTGATTTCACTTTTAATTTTGTGAATTCTTCTCCATGTAATCCTGTTGATTCTATATGGACACATGGCATGAAGTAACTAATTTAAGTGTCTTTTGTAAATAAAGTTTGCATTAACTATACCAGTCTGTATAGGAACAGCAGTGACTGCTGGCGAGAGAAGTTGCTGTCTATTCCTGAATGTTAGTGACTGGGCATCTAGAAATTGAACTAAGCTATTCTTGAAATGAACCTAAAGCTTGGATATCTTATAGGAAAGATGAGTGAATATACTATCTCTGGGTTGCAGTCCTGAGACTTTGCACTCTTCTATGAGCAGTAGTGCATTTTTTTCCACGTAGTTGCTGTTTTTTGTTTTGGACTATGGTTTCTGTAAGTTGCAAGTAATTTGAGAATATTTAGTTGGCTGACATGCTTATTTTAAATTACTAATCCTTGTATTGCCTCTACCTGGATGAAGCATAGTCCCTTCTGTGTATAAATGCTTTCTCTTTGAGAGAGCCTACTGCTGTTGATAAGAAATAGATTAGCAGTGATGTACAGTCAGTGGCCTCATTTATCCTGAACTCATTTGATTAAGTGGTCTTCCTAATGGAGTTTTCAAATGCAAGTAGACCACAGCACCATATTCAGTTGCACTTGAACATCCAGCATTAGCAAACCCTCCTGTTCTGTATAACTAGAATATGCCTGCTAGTGCTAATCTTCAAAAGCTGTAGTCAACTGCTTTTTGAGTGAGGAGCGTATTCTGACTAGCCTTCTTCAGAAGCACCAAGTATGAGAGCTTAAAGACCTACACTGTGTAGCCTTCCTAGCACTTTCATCTCTTGGGAGGTGATGTTTTCACTTTGCTCCTTCACTGCCGTGTGTGAGCTGGTTGTGAAGTATAAATTGCACATCTGTTCCATTGCTAGAACAGAGCTATTGAAGAGTTGGACAGGCAGGCTTAAAGCAGCGTTTTGTTACTCTGGGTTCTTATCTTGGCTCCATGTAACTGCTGCTTTTGTTGTTTGCTCTGTGGACCACAGGAGTCTCAGCGTTTGGGCTGTAGCTGAATCAATCTTGCCCGATTACAGTAAAAACTTGGTTTTAAATTAGTACATGCACAACAGATCTATGCCAGAACTGCTGCAAATGGCTGCAATTTTCCTTTTACAGGACCCCTTGGCTGGGGTTACAGTGGATTTGTAATACTGCTTGGTGCTTGTGGTGAGTTTATGCACTGTGATAGCAGGTGAATTGTGAGCAGTTTTCATCCTGTGTTAACTAACATGATGCCTTTCATTGCTTCACACTGCTTTGATTCAGTAGTTGCGGTCTCCTGTACTAACCTGAAGTGGTCATACCCTTTTATTAAACAGACCTAAATGGCAAGAGGAAGTTTTGGCCATTGCTGGTAAGTGCAGAAGTTTTGTGCACTTGGGGCTGTTGGCGAATAGTTGTTTGGATGTCATTGGAGTTGCTGCCACTACCTCTCAGTTACCGGCTGCTTTCTGAAACAACTAACATTTAAATGAATCCATATTTTTATTTACTGTACCATGTCTAATAGACATTTTGAAGAGCTGTTTGTTAATTAGTTCAGGATGTTAAAGCAGCAATGCCTGCAAACTTGCATACTACTATTTTAAACAACTATTTTAGATTTGAAACTGAATTGGAAGTGAAGTACAGGAATAATGAGTAGAAGAAGATATAGCTGTTTACTATGAATGAGTTTTTGCCCTGTGTCTTTGTAGTGTTTGGTTGGACTCAATATCCTGGGAGTTCTGAACTAAAACTTGTGCACATAAATTAATAAAGCCTAATCTTTAGCCCAGAAAATATTTAAATAATATTAAACTGAATTTTAAAAATGATTCCTCTGTATTGTTTGTAATAAGTCCGCATTAACAGTGACTTCAGAAATCGTATGGTCCTGGTTTTCTATAGGTCCTCCAGGTTTCTCACAAATTCTAGGTAGTTTGAAAGGATGAGGCTATAAGATCTGAGCATTAAAGAGGGCTAAGCATTTTCAGTGCCTGTGGTTATCAATGACTTGAAACAGTTGTGGAACTTGAGCATTTGAGGTTGGTTTTCTCAGGTACCTTTGAGAGGTTGTTTTTGTACTTTCCTTGGGCAATCAAAATGGGCTGTCCTCAAGTTGATGCCTAAAGAAGCCAATTTCAGTGAGGTAACAAAACACAGTAACTGATTAATAACTTTATTTCCAACAAATTTCAGATAGTTCTCTACCATCTTTTTTCCAAGTCATTCTCCTTCTTTAATACTCCGTTTAAGCAGAAGCAACTTTATTGCCTCTTTCTCTAAATTGATGGCACTGTGAGGGAATGAGGGATTTAAGAATATGATGATTTGGGGAGCAAAGGTAGCTTCCAAATCCCTCTTTAGTTTGAGAGAAAACTGGTCTGAACAGATTGGCCAGTCTATATAATACATGTTTACTATTGTATTTCTGTGTCTTTGGTGAAGAGTTCATGAAAGAAGTGAGGCTTCTTTCAAAGGTGAATCCTAAACAGTTTTATAAGAACAAAATAGGTACAGTGACAGATGCTGCCTTTGGAAGGCCTTTGAAAATTGTGTGTACCAAGTGCTTCCTTCTGAGGCTAGTTATGCCAGTAGAAAATATACTTCCAGGTCCCAGCAGTACTTGCCATATAGAAAGTTACTGCCATGCGGAAATGCATGTGTTACTTCATTTATTCAAACCCCCTATTTCTATACCTCATTAGTTGCATGTAGATGATATCTGTAACTTTATAAGGAGCAGTGATGGTATTTTGTTGCTGCTGTTGTGGCTGAGAACAAATGTCTGTCTTATCCACAAAGGCTATAGTTGCTTTAGTCTTGATGTGGCATTTTGAATAATGCTGCAGTTCTTATAAGGTGGGTAGGTATCTCCAGCTTGTTATCCTTTCAGATTTCTAGAACAGAAAATGAATTTAGTTGAAGGGGGAATGGGCAGTGTCCGATGGACGTCTTGCTTACTGTGACTGAAGTCTGAAGTCTGTTGATTGTTACTGCTGATAGAGAAGAACACTTGAAGGGCAACATCTTAACTAGCAGTACTGCTAGTGCTGTTGTGTTGGTGCTGCTAGCTATTGTGATGGCATGGATTCAGGTGCTGTTCAGCTTAGCATGAACACAAGGAAGAAGATGGTTGAGAACTTTTATTTTCAAGGAGGAACACGTTCCTTTGTCGAGTTGCAGGGATTTAACTCCCACTTCAAGATTTTTTCAATGTGTATGTTTTTAAGAAGTGGAATATTGTAGCAGAACTGAGAACAAGCAAGGGAAGCTCTTCTATCCTTGTTTTTCAATGGTTTTTCGCATCCATTTTTTCAGGCGGAATACGTGAGTGTAAAATCCATATTTGCCATCTCGATCACAGCCTTCTCCCCATGAAACTATTCCCACTTGATACCAACGGTTGTCATCTGGGTTCTAAAGCAAAGAAAAATGAAATTAGCATGAGAGCAAGAGATTTTTCAGATCTAGGACTTGTTTGTGCCACAGCCACTTTACATCATGGATATCGCTTTAGAATTTAGACTGGTATCTACTAGATAAGATAGCTTGTTGGCATAACTTTGTCTTCACTCTTAAACCTCTAAGTGGGTATTGGCCATTGCTTAGGAACTCTGCAGCTGATCTCTGTATTTGCAGGAAACTCAGCAAAGAAATTGAGCTAGATGACTGCAGGGTGCATCTATTTTGATCAGCTCAGGTTTCAGATTGATTTGCTTCAGCCACTCAGCAGTTTTCATCTCTGCTGCTGTTTTTTCAGGTGATGATACAACTTGAGCATCACTCAATCCCAGCTCTGTGTCTTTGAGCTTGTTGGACATACCTTCATTACAAAAGGCCCCCCACTGTCCCCTTCACAAGCATCTCCTCTCTTTGAGTCTTCAGGACTGTAACCTACAAGCAAGAGGAAAGTTAGGCATTTGACTATAGGAGAGTGATGGTCATCTTTTCCTTGAAGCATTGCTTCCTAATGTCTCGGAGCCAGGCTCACTGATTGCTTACTGCTTCTACAAACATTGGACTTAAATGATTTTTTAAAATTTAATATTTATGTAACAGCTATCTCTGCTGTCTTTGCAACATTACTGGTTTTGTTGTACTCTGCCACCCTGTGCTCTCATTACTGTTTTTTATTGGAATTGCTGTTGGTCAAGCAGCTGTAGCTTGAGCTGCTGTGCCTTTGTTTTACGGACTTTAGTGTGTGCAAGTTCCATGCACCCTGTTCTTTCATTGTATGTTCTTTCATTGTATTGACTAGAGAAAAATGACCTTCCTCATTTTCACTTGCATGTCATTCTGCAGGCTCTGCTCTTCCTTGGCCAGCTGGATGCTTCTCTTACAGACTTGCTATAAAGAAGACAGAGGTTTCACTGTTGTGTCTGATGAACACGTGTTCTTCCTGTCATGCAAGGTTCCTTTTTGCTCCTCTATGTCTGCATCTCAGCTATTTTTTCAAAAATGCTTTTTTAGGAAAAGAAACAATAAGAACACTGTATTGTTGGGGTGCTCATGAAATTGGCTTCTACCCTGTCTCAACCATATTGTTAGATGCAGACAGCACAAACTCAGCCTAATAGTTGTTGGCATGCCTGCAGGAATTAGGAATACAGCAGTAGCAGGAAGTATTAAGCTAGCACTTAAATCCCTAGTGTGTTTATATCTTGAACACTGTCTCCACTCCCAAAGAGAGTGCAGGAGGAGGTTTAAGAAGGTGCAGTAAAGATTATCAGAAGTACAGAATGCCTTCTATAGTAGGAAAAAAATGAAATACGTTCTTCTCAGCTTGGAAGAGAAATGACAGAGCTATAAGAGATCCATAAAATAGCCTGTGACATCAAGAAATATTAAGTTACAAGTGTAGATTTATTCTAATTAATTGGTCAGGAAACTTAACAGAACAGTGAGAATTACTTTGTCCACACATGCTGTAATTAATCTGAGGGAGTCTGTTCCCACAGAAGTTGTGGCATAGGATTAAACAGGAGGTCAAACAGTTGAGGCAAGTTAGCAAAGAATGGATTGTTTGTCTACTGAGTATTAGAATAGCTGGTTTGCAACCCTTAATGTAGAAAGCTGCTGTACTGCTACTTATGCTGGTGAAAAGATTGTTTTATGAGCACAATTCTCATACAGCTAATTAGTGGAATTGTTCCATTATGCTGTCAGGCTAAGTAGCCTAGTGTTAAAACCTTAGTCCTGAGTTCTCCTGCCTCTGTTGTCTGAAAGCTGGAAGAGTTACTGTCATGGGAAGGTTTTCCTTTAGGAGGGTATTTGCATGTTTATTGGGAGATAACTTTGTAGCAGGAGTTTCATGAGGAGCCCAGAGCCCTTGTCTTCAATGGCAAGTTTTAACTTTATGTATCCAGGTGTACTTACCAGCGCAGAACATATTGTCTGTGACTTTAACCCTGGTGGATGCCTTGCAGGTGTTCTGGTCTACAATGGGCAGATTGAGCTGTTGCAGAACTGTTGGCAGGTTTTCTGGGGTAGTGGCCCACGTTTCTTTCAGATTTCCCCAGCCAGTTACCCGCCCTTTGAAACCTGCCAGCATCAGCCTGTGGAAATAAATAGGATTATAATACAATGTGTTATAACAGTTCTCTCTTGCTAGGCTCTTTCACTGCAAGTAGCCTAAACAAGCATCTTTCTTATCGTCTTCCACAATGGCCTGAAGGTTGTTGTAGTCTGTATTTCTGGGGCTGAAGGGACAACTACCTCACCTCTGCACAAGCTCCTTGGTAGGCAAGCAGACAGGATGGATGTAGTCGCTGAAGATGACCGGTCGCTTCAGGTGCAGGAGTGCAATATCTCGGTCCATATTCTCTTTCCAGTTGTACTTGGGATGGATGATGATTTTATCCAACAGAACAATTTTCTCTTTATTCCTTTCATATCTGAAATAATTGTAAAGGAAAGAACTCACTGTACAGTAGCAAGTGAGTCTCTGGGGGCTGATGACTTTCTCAGGTGTTTTGTTCCCT
>PPHD01005447.1:1699-26388 GCA_002909625.1 Bambusicola thoracicus | reverse complement strand
CTCTGCAAAATTAAGAACCACTTTACATTATTTCCAGTAATTAAAGTTCCTGGTTTCTGAAGGCACAGCAACACATTACATATTTAATAAATTGACCACACTACTGGAATGTGAGATTTACTAGAGAGAAGAACGAATACTCTGACTGCAATAATGAATAAAGAAAGTAATTTCACATATACATCACTTCACACTTTGAAGACCAAGCTATTTTTCAGATCTTTTGGAGTTATTTTTGATGGTATGGACACATCCTGTTATATCTGAAGGAGACAGCATGCCTCACGCAGCTCCTGCGTGTGGCCACAGTTCTCCAGTCAGTGTGTTCTCCTTACCTGTGAAAGCACAGCCCATGTTGTACACTTGAAAGTTGAACTGAATAATTCTTCTTAGTAATTTCTGTTCCACAGATTTAGACACATAAAGATTCGGGCCAACAGATCTGAATCACCCACTTCCCAAACTAAAAGGATATTCAGTTCTTGGGATCTCTTAATGATGGACGATGTTGCCCAGTTCACTGAAGGTCTTTGTCTACGTTCCATCTCCAACAGCCACTATGAAGGATCCAAAACTAGATTCAGTGTTCCGGTATCACTTTCTTTTACTCAGCCAAATATCATATTAATGCTTTTAAACTGCAGGACTGCACAAGAAGAAACCTGCATTCAACAGATTATCTACCATGACCTTCAAAGCTTTCTCTGTCACTGCTTTCCAGAGGAAAGAGATATCCTGTAAGCGAGACCTGTAGTTCAGTTTCTAGATCACAGAGGGCTGATTCAAATCAGGGTATTGGGTATTAGTCCGGTCTTATTTAAATTGGCAAGCAGGAAAATCTGGCATGAGTCATATACTCTAATCTTGTTTTGCATTAATTTATTTTGGTTACTCTCTTAAAGAAAGGTCTAGTAGCGCCGGTTGGTAAATATTGGATTTTGTTTTATTATTAGCTATAGCTTTTCCACTATGCTCAGCAGGCCTTTTTGCTAAGCAGAAAAACACATTCAAGTGTCCACACACACTTACTTAAGCAATTATGCACTAAGACAAATATTTATTCAGATCTTAAGTTTAACACACTTATTACATTACAAAAATGGTAAACATAACATTTGTTAGCAGGTCATCTTTTTCATTCACAATTATTGCTCATTCATAGTTGAAGCAATTTGACTCTCTTTAAAAACGGATCTTCATTACTAAAGAAACCACTTTAAAATAAACTTGATCCACATTCAAAATATCGTTAAACGAAACAAGAAATAGCTTCAAGGACCGACAGCATTTTTTCCTACTAGTTTTAAAGCTCTGCCAAACGCTGCAGACAGAAACAGCAGGAAAAAATTAAGTTTTTCCTCAATTATTCTTTTTAGTAAAATACTTTTAAGCCATTTCCAAGCGATGTCTATAGAATTTGAACAAAAAACTTTCTCCCGACTGATTTAGCTTATAAACAGCTTATATTTCTCATCTTTGTGTGGCTGTTGCTCTGAAACTAATAGACATGTTGGCACATGTACAGAATATATTGACCAATCTGCATGANAATCCGTGATCGTTGTTTTTTAATTTATCTTTGCTTTTTTGAGCTCAATTCTTTCTGCATACAACACAGCTGAAACAAGCTGTACTCCTTAACTAAGGAAGATCTGGAACAAGTTCTTCATCTGACTTTAAGCCCTTCAGCACCGAAAGCAGTATTTCAAGGTACGTTGTCACCTGCCTTTATACACACCATTTTTACAAGAAATCAGTTAAGGCTTCAACAGCAGCAGCACAAGGGGTTCAGTCTCTGCTCCCCCTGCCCTCTCCAACACAAGTCTGGTCATCCTGCTTCTGCTGTATTCCAGAGCTGTCTAGCAGCAAGCACTCTGNCATCCGTGATCGTTGTTTTTTAATTTATCTTTGCTTTTTTGAGCTCAATTCTTTCTGCATACAACACAGCTGAATCAAGCTGTACTCCTTAATTAAGGAAGATATGGAACAAGTTCTTCATCTGACTTTAAGCCCTTCAGCACTGAAAGCAGTATTTCAAGGTGAGCTGTCACCTGCCTTTATACACACCATTTTTACAAGAAATCAGTTAAGGCTTCAACAGCAGCAGCACAAGGGGTTCAGTCTCTGCTCCCCCTGCCCTCTCCAACACAAGTCTGGTCATCCTGCTTCTGCTGTATTCCAGAGCTGTCTAGCAGCAAGCACTCTGATCACATGCCTTCTTTGCCAGGACAATAACTCAGACATTTAAGATCATTTGCTTTTGAGTACTCAGTGATTCAGAAATGCATAATATCACTCTGGATATAGAGTACCACTTTCCCTCCGCTTCTACTCATTCAATTCTCTCTAAACAGGTTATAACCATTTATTTTAACATTCCAATCCTGTGAACCTTCCCACTAGATTTCAAGTAATACCAAGTAGATGAAATTTATAATCGCAAATGAGAAATTTCAGCTCCCCTTGTTTATTACCCTGGCTGCTAGCATTAGAGTATAGGCAATTAAGCAGGTTCAGTACCTTGATCACTTTTGCTCACAAAACCATGATGTAGATTTCCATGTGTGCTTTTCTACCTTTGCTTTAGTTTTACCCTCCACTCTTACTGCTCCAGTCTGGAGTTCTTTCACCTGCTGTGGCCTCCACAAACAGGCCCTTCACCTACAGGAGGATGCCAGACCAGCACACTCCCTTGTCTTTACAGATGCTAACCAGCTTGTCCAAAACACCCACAGTTTCTCAGCTACAAGGTTTATCCTACCAGTGGGTCAATTCCAGAATCTTTCATCTTGGTTTTTACTCTACTTAAAAGGTTTTTCAAGCACATCAATTGGATAAAATCTCTTTAAAAAAAAAACAAAAAACACAACAACAACCAAAACCTTCTGCTTCCTGACAACTAGCACCACAAACCTACCTTACTGATGTGATTTCATCCAAATTGCTGATAGACTAGACCATCAAAAGTGGCTTTTGAAGATGGGGATTAGGGTTGCTGTTTATGTTTCTTCCACTTACAGGGAAGAAGTTGATTTTCTTTCATTTCATGTGACATTCTGAGACTTGGGAATGTCCCTTGAACATAATCTTCTGGAAATCCCACCAGTTCTCCAGAGTGCGAGCCGTACTTTCCTCTCCTTAAGTCAGAAAAAGCCTGTCTAGGTGTATTTTCTGCTCGGTGGGGCAATTTAAAAGCAGTTCAGCTCCTACAAAGCCCTGTAATCCCTCAACATGGATTTTGTCCACTTATTTCTTTTGCCTTGAAAATTGTCTGAAGTATTCCACCACTTTTCTGTACCAGGAGTAAGAAGTCACTGCCTCCATACTCCACATAGTCCCAGGAGATTTAATACTCTACATCAGCAGTACAGAAGGGTATCTGAAGATGGGACAGGGAGTCAAGTCTAGACGAAGAGAACGAACTTCATTGTCCAGACAGGCATGCGCTGTCACCAGCCTTGTTCAGGAGAAGGATTACCGTTTTCTCTAAGATCTGTATTTCCATACTTATCTTCATACAGTAGTCCTTTTTCTGAATAGCTATCAAGGTGTAGCTCCATCAAAATGACTGCCATTCTATCTCTGCATGGAGATGCACTTCTTATAATGGAGGTTTCTATTTTTCCCACAGCTTACTGTCACCATGTTACCTAGACTGCCACACGCAGAAGGGGACATGTGGCCCTTTGGGGTGCATCAGCTGACAACCAACACAGCACTTTCTCTGAATAACCCCAAAAGCAGCTTGCCATAGGAAGTGTAGGCACTGGCAGCCTATCCCCCATTACCTGTGAACACAGAAAGCCTCCAGCGCAATTGGTTGTACCATAGTCACAAAGGCAAAACTGACAGGAACAGCACAACCTTAGGCAAATTTCACTCACAGCCATAGAAACCAAGGGGTGAGCAGTGGCATTCCCGAGCACAGTGAGGGCTTCACAGGCAGCACCGGGGTTATTCCATCCTGCGCCACAGCAATCACCATTCCTCACCCAGAGGGGAGAGCAAACACAGCACTGACAAAGTGCCCACAACTCTGTGCAGAAGGCAGTTGCACGGCTGTAGACTTTCAGGATTCATTTATATTTTCCTCCACAAGTAAACAGAGTGTAACTAACAATATTAACATTGCAATAAGGGTAAATAAGTAAACCTCTGCCTCGGCTGATAAATAGGTTTGTAAGGTTAATTTCACTTGCAGCTAAATGGATAAAGTTGCCCCAAGTCAGAGGAACTTGAAAAAAAAAAACAGATGAGAAAAATCCATCAAGGTAATGGCACGCAAATATACCATTGTGCCTTGCTCTAATAAGCAGTTACGCTGACTTCAGTTGTGTAAAAAATTACAGGATGTCCTTTCAGGAGTCTCTGTCACCCAATTCATTCTTCCTTTTTCAGCACAACTGGGATCTTCACAGAATACCACATTCCAGAGGCTGAATATCTCAATTTGCAAAACAAGATGATAACAGCAGAGATAAAGAACTCCACAAATGAGCTAAAACAAGACCACGCTTCATTCAGCCACTGCTCAAATACCAGCTACAATCTCTCGCCCGGTGCATGAACATAACAAATAAAAGCTATCTCTGATGAAAAATACTCAGTCATAATACTCCTACTACATCCTTTAGGTGAGTCACGCCCAACATCTGTTTTCATCTGTAATTTGACATAGTCCACACCATGTGCAATCCTAGATTAGCAGTACTTACTACTGGAAACAACAAATAGCATGTTTCAAAAACAAAGACAGCATGGCAATGAAAACGTACAGATTTATCTCATTATTCAGTGCAAAAATATCTCCAGGCTAATCACAAACTCTTCCAGCACCCTCAATATTTCCCACTACTATTGTCTCCCTTTAACAGAGGAGAAAAAAAAAAGAAGAAAGCCGTGATTCAAAATGGAAGTTCAGCAATTATTAGCAGCTCAGTATGTGCACGGCAAAGTGTCGGGCAAAGCTCTCGGCACAGCAGCTCGGATGTAGGCTCACGAGGCACTCCCGCCCCGCAGTAGGCAGCCCAACGTCAGGTAACGATGTGCTGGAACTTGTCCTGAGCTACCTGTTCAAAGGGAGCTGCGCAAGAGCATTTCAAGCTCTGACAGATACCACTTTGTGCAAAAACATCCACAGGAGTATTACAAAAAGAGACAGCAGTGATGTTTCAGCAACCTCTGTGTCAAGAGAGGTGCTCTCCTGCATTTTTATTGACACGCACGCACAGAGACGGTGATCATTCCTTACATAATCAGTGCTAGCACTGCTGACACCGCTTACCCACTGGCCCCTTCCCCCTTTTGATTTTCTCCCAAGTCTGCTATTTAAGACTTAGCACCTTCTACTTCAGAGATTTCTAGTACCATCTAGTGAAATTTTGCCTCTCAGAGACAATAAAAAGTGCTCAGTAAAATGACAACGCAGTAAAAAAAAAAAAAAACAAAAACATCGATAGCATTTTATTACTACAGGATTAACAAGTGCCGGAACGTTTCATCCTTTCCTTCAGCAAATATTTTATAAATCTTGAGGACACAACTTTATTACACGCAAGGATTTGGGGCACAACCATTCCTGCCTATAGCTGCAAGCCAAATATGTGAGATCAAGCCCACGTATAAGAAATACTTTTCAAGTAAAAACATGTTTTCCTCACTAAGCAAAACACTGCACGGAGTGTGCATCTTCCCATGTTCTTATAAACAACAGCCTTCCTTACAACAAGGTTTCGTAACAATAACTAATTTTTATCCTCTGGGCTATTTTTTTTTTTTAACCAGTTTGACAGAGCGCAGAAGTTTCAGAGTTCTGCAGACAAATCTAAAGCAACTCCAGTAAAAAAAAACAGCAACTCATACATACACAGTGCTGTGATATTTAGTCAGGGTTTTATTTTGTTCCACAGGATCAGAACGCGCGCCAAGGAAAGGGGCATATTTATAGACACTTACATATATATGAAAGATAAAAACGAGATGACAGAACCAGAAAGAGAAAGAACAAAGAAAAGCCTACACCCAAAGAATACATAATCTTTTCCCAGTTATTCTTAAATTACTTTTTGCGGTTATATTCCACTTGTAACTCCTGAGTTATAGGCCTAAAGTGACGTTAGAAAACATTACTTTTCCTGTAATGTGAAAAAAGGAAGGCCAAGTATCCACACAGACTTGGCATTTACTGAATCTACTCTTCACCATTTACTCAGGTCATAAAACAATCTTCCGTTTGAGAAGGATCCATGGGATTTCTCCCAGCATCACCCCGAAGGACTGAAAAACCACCTGCCCGCTCTCTCACATCAGGAACATTTTCCATAAAATCTGAAGTATATTTTTCTGCAAAACTCAAGGTTGATTTTAAAAATGATGGTTTCCTCTCTAGGACAACTTTTCAAACATAAAAGGACCATAAATCTATTAAGTACACACTTCCCAGATCTGTAGAGGTATACGTTGGCCTCTGATACTCTTCAGTTTTGCCAACCAGTAATAAAATGAAACCAATGAAAAAAAAATATCAGCCAGTCAATACACGTCATTTAAATACCCTCCAGTAGGTTGGAAGACTCAGAAAACACCAAATTCTGTTCTGCCAGATGAGAAAGTTAGGAGCAGGAGCAGAGGCACACAGTGGCATTCCTGAACTGCTTCAAGCAGCAGAAACGCTTCCTGAGGAACTCCATGCTTCTTCCTCCACGCACAGATTCAATGTGTTTTTGGCATCAATTCTCACCTCCTTATTTTTACTGAATGCCACTTGCACAGAACAACAGAGTTTAGAGATAGAGGTGACCCAGCGCAAAAGAACAAGGCAGTTTTGTTAACCTGTCATGTAAAGCACACATTTGCCAATCAGGGCTGTAAAACAAACATGTACGTAGACTCAAGATAAGTACTGCCTCTTCTGTAATTAAAACAACATCTTCCTTAGTGGCTATATAAACCTTGTTTATTTTGATTGGATTTGTGTCTCAAAAGACAAGCTATATTATAGTTTGCCAAGAAATAAGCAGAAATCTCTTCATCATTGCTGTGTGAAACATACTAATACCAAGTGTAATTTGTCCCTTTGACATACACAACAAAGCCAAATTCACACACTTTCCCAAAGGCATGTTTGAATGTAAGATGCAAATATGCTTTTTAATATTGCTCGCTCACTAAATTACTACGTTATGCGTTTGCTCTTAACACATGAATGCAAAAGGCATTAGGTAACAATATTCAGAAGAGGAAAAGGATCAAGCTCACAAAAAATAGAACAGACACTGATTTCCTCCTCACTCCTTTTCCACACCTCCAGAATGCATTATAAGCTTCAGAGATCAAACACTTACCAGCTAGAATGCGAGCGTTTAACAATGCGAGCATTTAACACGTTTTTCTATTCCAGGCCAAGCAAGGAATAAGAATCCCAAGTACTAGAGAAGCACCCAAAAATGGGGTCACACAAGGTAAGAGAAGAATAAAAGCCTACAGAAAAGGAATGAGCTGTAGCTTTAAGTTATTCCTTAAGTTCTTAAACCCTTCTTTCATTGTTCTTGAAAAACAGTGAAAGACCAAAAGATTAAAGTATTTACACTAGGATCTTTATATGCCTCTAGTTAGTACTGTCGTAAGAAGCAATACAACTGGTTTTAGAAGAAGTGACCTAAGGAGTATGTTAGCAGTTTAAGCATATTGAAGACTTTTTCCTTTATAATAATAGATTTTATAGTTCATCTGTCCCCATAACAAGCTTAATGCTTTAGGTGATAAAAAATAAAACACTGAAGCATGTTAATGAGCAAGCCTTGATTATACTAACGTGAGATCCATGTTATTTAACATGGACACACAAAAAAAAGGCATGGAAAATGCTTTCAATTTTTTTTAACGCTAAAAAAATGGTACATTTAGAGTAGCATTTTACATAGTTTTATCTGAAGATAAACGTAACAAATTCCAGTTTATAAACAAAACAAAACAACCATTGCTGGTAGCACTGAGAGTCTTATTTTGAACTCCTGAAACATCAGGCATTTCGGAAAAGTCAGTTCTCCCAAGCAGAAAGTTACCTGGTTGCATCCCACAGTCACCGAAGCGAAGGATGCTGACCTGTGTTTCATTGTGAAACACAATGTTAAGTGTTTACTATGCTTAAGGGGCCAATTCTGCCTATGCCGCTACCAACCAAAGACTGTTCACTCAATAACCCCATCTACGTAGAACCTGAGGAAATCATGGCTCCGCTGAAGTCACAGGAAATCTCCACTGACTATAGGCCAGTTTAACCTTCCTATCTTTAGCCCTATTTTCAGCAGTGGGAAACATACTCCCTATTTTTGAAAAGGAAATTCTACTGCCTCCCCTGCAGCCCCCAAGCAAGATCAAATTTATGGGCAACTGATATTATCGTCTGAGAAACTTATATCAAGGCTTCCCAAGAAATGCTGAGTTGCCCCCGGGGATGCTACAGAAAAATCCTAATGTGTGCATGATGGATTTGGATGCAATTTTGGTAGTTTGAGGTGCTAATTATTATTTGATGATTATTTGTGCATTATTTGATGAATATTATTAACAGAAAACTACTATGAATATACTACTAAGAGTAACGGTTAATTATTCCTCCTGGCACACTCACTGCATGGCAGCTGTTGAATAGAGTAATGCAGCAGACTCTTCTTAAAGCATAATGCTTATTTTATTTCAAATGTAAATAAACTCATGTCTCGTGCTGCCATGTAAAATGAACTGTTCACAAGTAAACCATTTTGTATCTTGCTGGTGCAACAGCAAATACCCAGTATGTTCTTTCACTTCTGATGACCAAAATATATTTCCTCTATAAATCCAATTTAGGCTGACAGCTAATACTTTCAGCAAACAAATTTCTCAACAACAGAATAACCACTGCTTCCATAACAGCAACTACTTTCAAAGGACCAACCCACACGCTTTGCTTCTTTCCCTCTCTCATGGCCCCACTTCCAAGCAGAACAGCAAATGTGATTACAGCTATTAAGTATTCAAAGTGAAGTACCATCATTTAGCAGTAACAAAAATAAGTTTTATTTGCCACAGCGCATCGATGATTGTGACACGCTTTCTATATCAACGCAGACCAAACGTAGCCATTTACTCCAGAACAGATGTAAAAATTAGCATTTACTGAACATCAGTAAGCGAGCAGATAAAAATGTTGACCCTCTCTCATTTCCAGGCAGTCTATCAGCAGATGAAGGATCATCTCTTTTTTCCTTTTCAACCTATGTTTTTTCAGAACCATTTCAAAGAAATGATAGAAGCTACTGAAATGTTTCTATTTACCATAATAATGCAATTCCGCTACTGCAGGGATTTTCTTCAGTAAACAATCTCAGATGACCAGCATTAAGATGAAGAGCTAAGCTACCATGAAGACCCGAAACTTATGTCAAATTTGATTCCGCGATTATCTGTAATCTGTGCTCACCTCCCTCCATAGAGTGAATCACACTCAATGGAAGGGATAATTCTAATGGAGACAATACAACATAAAGCCTTATGCTGCCACAAACTAAAGCAGCAGCCTTTTTTTCAATTTAGTCAATGAGGCTTAGTATAGCCAAAAGAAAGAACCACACTAAACATTTCCCCACAGTCTGCACAGGCACAGTATTTAGCATTTCCTGAAATCTAAAATTTTAAAACCCTATTTCATTACACGACAAAGAGAACCAACTGTTCCTTGCCATTATTAACACTCGATCATCACAAGGCCCCGTCCTTAAAGACGACCTTACAAGGAAGACAAATAGCTGTGACTTCTTGACCCTTTCTCTGATTCATAAAAGGAAGGATTCACTTTATCTATGGCTTGTTTTTTTTTTTTTTTTTGCTGCAAGTTCATCTGACAGAACAGCAGACACATCACTAAAGAAAATACTACGAGAAATTATTTTAATTCAAAATATTTACATATTTTTAATAGAAGAAGAAATTGGAAAAAGATTCAGTGTTAAGAGTTTCAGCCTCTGCTTTCCAGGAATTACTGAGAAGGCGCATAAGCTACTAATGAGAGCCTCAGCTAAATACACAAGAAAAAAAAAAAAGCAAAACAAAATAAACAATAAAACCACACTTACAGCAAATCAAACTAAAATCCTGGGTGGGGGGAGGGGGAAACATTCTGAAGTGTGTGATGATCAAAGCTTAACAATCTCTTTTATGCACATGTATGAAATGCAGCTATCAGTCTGTAGAAAAAGGCAACCCATCTCAGTATTTTGTCTTCTGCTGGTTGTTTCTGAGATTCAATCATATTGATTCATTCTCCATCTTTGCAAAATAAATAGGCTAAGAAACAAAAATCCTGCTTATTTCGTATATCTGCTCCTGTAACCAATACCAACATCGTCTGTGCTAAAAGCTGCTTAGGAGTACAAAAAACCGCAATCTATTCAGCGTTCTTTAGCTTTAGCCTGCGAAGGCAATTACACACACGAGACAACAATGTATCACTTGACTAGCATTCACTGTACGCATGCACTACATTTACGCTAATAGTTCGCTGCGAAACAGTCAGCCTCATTTTCTTGGCATATTTCAATCTTCTAGAATAAAAACGATTTCAGAAAGTAACACATACACCCAGCCACCAAACAGTAAACACATTCGTGCGTGCTAGCTTTAAAACTACCTGCCAAGCCAAGAGTCAATTGATTTCCTTGGCGTAAAGTCGACATTTCCAATCTGGGACATTACCCAATATGAGGACTGTAAACCCATTCCTAAATGAGGTAATCACATCGGTGCTGCTATAGTTCTGGTTGACTTGCAGTTTCCATTACAATAAATCCTTGCGGCGCATTCCCGGAGGTTTTATAAAACTTCCTCGCACCTTCAAAAAGAAAGTTACTCCGAGTTGAAACCTGTCATATAAGACCTCAAAAAAACCAAAAAGCAGCAGCAAGGTTTCCATGCTTAATCCTCAGAAAAACAGGTACAGGTTTATATTCTGCAGATCAAGAATACAAGAAATGTGAAAGGACAAGTACGTAGCAAAGAAAAAACAGACTGACGCTCAAACCTTCGTACAAGAGAGGCTCAAACCTCTCAGACCAACACACAATCAGTACTGAAACGAAAAAGTATTGAAATATTGCGTTTTAAATAGCTATTAGGAATGGCTATCGTACAAATCCATATGACTACCCTTCATAAAGGAGTTTACTGTGTGTTATAGCAACACAATCCTATTTACACAATGAGTTGTTGTTCCGGTCCATCAAGTACAAGAATGTTTAATGTATCCTAAAAAAAAAAATAATCAATGAGGCAATGATCATCTAATCAAACAGACGGACACATCATGCCACTCAATTCTTTCAAACATATTCATAAATCCAAGCCTTCAGACTTTGCTGCAAACATCCAAAACGTATCTGTTCATATGTCAAGGAGCTCATTTTTAACCTTAATGAAATTCAGCCCAAACTGAAGTGTTACATGCTATTAACGTGAAAAGTCAACACAGCCAGACAACAGCCGAAAGCCTTTCTTATTGTAGGTAGACTTAGGCATTTTTCCTCTTAGCACAGATGTTTCTATGAAATATCGGAAAACTTCCCAAAGTTAGGAACAGCACGGGAGCACAGAAACACTTTCAAAGGGCATCAAAACTCAAAAAATGGAGAGTTGAATGATTAGAGCATCACAGCTGGTTCGGCTGAAGGTACAAAACTTGGGGAATATAAATGAGAAGGAAATTACTGTCTTTATACTTTGATCTTACTATTCACTCTAGAATGAAACGTATTGCAAAACTACCCCTTCAGTAGGCTGGTGCTAAGTGTGCCTGCACGCTCTTAATTTTCACATCACCTCTTTGTAATACCAAGAGACATCTGAAAGTTTAGAAAGATAAACCTGAAAGGATGTTTTTGTTTTCTGTTTTTATATATGTACTATTATCTCCCCAACATCCTGGAAAAAGAGTGCTATGAATCCTAAAAACCACATTCCTCCTATGCAAAACAGGAGAAAGAGTACCTGGGGTAGCAATACTGAGATTTAAATGCAAAACCAGGCATTTTAAAACCCTGAGATGCCAACGCTGGCCTTGTTGCAACTTGTGTTTCTATCATGTTGAAAACCAACAACAGACACAGGTGAACTTGCTGCCAGCTCTTCCTTGCCTCCCCCTTCCCTTCTCCACTCGCTGAATAGAGAGGGAAGAGGAAAAAAAAACTAAGTTTCCCAACAACATTAAGAAGTCATGTTTGTTAAGTAATTCATTGACCACAAATATCACCTACTGCCAAAAGAGAGACACGCTGTCAAGTCCGTATCCTATAAATAAAATGTATGATTCTTCCAGTAATAGCTTCCTTTCTTATACTTGCCTTCTTATGCACATACGCTTAGAAAATCATTTGATTTTTAATCTCCTTAGCCACTGAGACAATTTTACAGAAATCAGTCCAAATGCTTTACATATTTACTGACACTGAATTAACTGGATGTGCCCTTAACATCTGACAGAATGCTGTGGCATTCTCCAAATTGCTAAGCATTGTGTTGCAACAGGCTATCATGCGTCTTCACGTGCTCATTCTGGATCCTAGCTGTCAAGTGTTAGGAAGAAAGAGATAACCAAGCTATTGTACCAGCTTTACTTTTCCTTCCAATGTAGGAAAGAAAATCAGCCTTTTATCCTTAGTCATGTTAGTAATGCAAAAAAAAAATTGTCCACATTTCAAATACAGTTTAGTGTTTCATTATGCGGCTTCTATTGATTAACTACTGAGAGATGCGTTCCAAGTTCAAATGCTGTAGAAGACGTGTTTTCTCTCTTCATAGCACTGTTTGTAGCCACTGCATAGAACATATCCCATACTTTCCACACTTTCTTCAACACCTTGACACAGAACTCTAAGGAAATTTGGGTCTTATTTGCACCCTCCTATTTGGTATCAAGCATGCCTAGGACATAATTTAGTGGGAATGGTGATGATGGGATGACACTTGGACTAAATGACCTTGGTGGTCTTTTCCTACCTTAATGATTGTATGATTCTATGATTAGGAGATACAGAAGAAGTCCTAGGAAAATGCTTACAGCACTACACAGAGATGGCTTTTTCAACAGGTTAGCAGGCTATGCTAGCACCCAAACTCTAGGCAGACAGGATGACCGCACCTGACGACACTTCATCTTTTCCACGTGTATTTAATTGTTCTTATGCCAGAGGCCTCCCTTCTTCATGAGTCTCTCCTGCACCTCTGGGCTGCAGCACTGGTCTTCCAACAGGCGTACACTATTCCCTGCTGCAGCATGACGTACACCAGCTACCTTCATCTAGGCAATTATCTTCATTCCCAACATTTCCTTAATTTTAGATGGATCATTGGGTGCTGTTTTTCATCTGCTTCTCCATTTGCACTGTCCTGCAGCAGAGCCTGCAAGTTAAAATCTGTCAAGTCCCACAGTTCTAACCTCAAGCAGTGGCACTGACTGACAAAGAGCCAGACTTAACATTTTAAAGTCCTCAAAACGCAGATATCTTCACAGCCTAACAAAGAACCTGCTAGTTTCATCCAAGGAAACGGAACTGACAACCCCAGCTATCTTTGGGCAACAGCAAACTACAGCTTAAAATAAGAACAACCTCCCTCATAAATGTTTCCCTGCCTTCCTACAGCGTGGCAACTTCCAGTCTCATAATCCACCTACCCAATACCCTTTTGGCATTATACTTCTGTCAAAAACAAAAAATATATATTTTAAGGGGCCAGTGTTTTTTTTTAAACCAATCACATTCTCAGAAGTCCCTTGTGGTTTTCATTAACTCAGTGTGACACTGTATAGGGCTACAATTTTTAAAATGTGCTGAGATTCATCTTCTGAAACTTTTGCAATATTATTTACTTTGTATATATTACATCTAAAAGTAGGCACATGCTATGCAGCCGACTTTAACAAGCGTAGCTAGGCTCTCCTTATTTAATATTCGTGTCACAGGAGTAAAAATCCAGCCAGGAATCAAACTGTGGCATCCTGTGCCAAAGACAACTTACCACTCAGCTGGTAAGTTGGCAATTCAATTTACAAACCTGCATTCCTGCATTTTAATCCTTTGTAGAAAGGTGGTAATGTATGAGCAATATGAAAAGAACTGGATTCAGATCATTAGAGGTTCACAAACCGAACACGCGAATCTTTGGAGGCAGTCCAAAACAAAATCATGCCTAGGTGGTGATGTCCGTTCAATAAAAATTCAATGTCATAATTATCCTCTCACTTTTTCCCCAAAGAGCATTAGTGCTCAGAACTGTGCCGCTGCTCAGCCAATTACATTAATGCTGTTAGAAGACAGATAGGGCCGGCAGCCAATCGCTATGCCAGGTCACTGCCTGCTGATGGATAATTTACAATTATCAAGCAATTAGCAAATGAAGTGAAAATTCAACACTCATCTCCACAGAGCACAGAATAACTCATTTTAAAATTAAAAATATGTTTTAATAACTTTATTTGGCTGCAGCCACACAGAAAGCCATCTTCTTCCAGTTTTGCCTCCCCTATGACTGATAAAACGCTGTGCTGTCTTCACATAGCAACCAAATCTATCATTTGATATTTCTTAATGAAACGACCTCTTCCTCGCAAGAAAATATTTAACAACAGAAAAGATCAAAACTGAAAACTGTTGATAAAGGTACTATTTGCTCAACTACTTGAAACTGTTAGTTAACTAATCACTTGATGAAGATCCTGTACAAGAGGGTGAGTAGTAATTATAATTAGCCAAGCACCTATCTGTCTGGGACTCCATAATTTTCTTTTCTTCTCTGCATTTGACAATAAATGACATAAAAAGAAACTGATCTGCAGTTATTCTGCAGCACAAAACAAAACACTGCTTCCCATCCATCATCAAGCTTGCAATGCTCACAACAAAGTCTGCAACTGCCATTGCCAACACTCACAATCCTAAATTAAAAAATAGTAGAAATTTGACATCACTTCTGGATAAATTTCTTTCCTTTCTAGAAAATTACTGTGTCTTACTTTGTATACACACTATGAACAGTGTAACTGACTTTGTTTTAAAAGAGCTGAAAAAATGTGGACAAGTCTGTCACTGTACGGCAAACAGGGATACAGGTATTGGACCAGAGAGATTATCGCGTTACAAGGGAGAAATGAAATAAAGATCTTACCCACGTCCTGGGCTCACAGAAGGGCTCCAAGAGGCAGGATCTCCAGATAAAGATCCTTGGTCTTGGGAGTCAGCCCTTAAATGGGGTCTTAAATGGAGCCATGCTCCACCCCTTCCGGTCACTCGGGTGAAATTGCATTCACCTGTGCTCCTGCAGCTGACTCAGCACTCGCCTCAGGTGGTCAATCAGAGGTTCAGGACATGATTTAACAGTTCCCATACAGTCATCAACAGTGAAACACAGGTAGATTAACAGGAATTCCCACTGGAATTGGAGGACATTCTCATGTCCTCTGATACCCAAAAGCCAGACTGATCTTTGAGAGCTGATCAGGGGAAAAACAGGAAAAATTAAAGAAAACTCCTACCAAAAGGAGGAAGGGGGAAAAAAAAACCACTGTTGATATCAATATGCAAATATGTTAATAAAAATGTGTATGCTCTGGACAACACTAGTCTCACTGTGCTAATTTCAGCTTTAGGCTTTCATATTACAGATAAATAACCCTGGACCAGAAGGAATTAAAAATACATAAAGTAAATACACAAGGCTAAGTGACGTCAACTGAGAAAAAAGAAAATGGATGGTGTTTGACACATTGCTCTCTCCAAAAAGATACTAGCAAGACACTACACTCTTTTGTGACTGTATGGAGTTTCAGAAAACATTTACGCTGCCAACACAAGATATTTACTTTTAAAACAGTCTCTCACTCTCCTTGAGGAGACGCGCTTATCTCTGAATTTCGTCCTTGCACCCCTCGGTACTACCACAATGTCTGAAAGCAGAGAAACAAAAGGAGCAGAGAAAAGCCCTCCAACAAACCTGTTGCTGTGGATACTGCATTCCTCCCATGGCTGCTGGGGCTCGTCCCTGCATCCCCACTGGGTAGCGCTGGGGGCCAGGAGGGCCATAGGACTGTCCAGGGTAGGGGCTGCTCTGCTGCGCCTGGGAGTGAGGGTTATTGCCCATGCCGTATAGCTGGGGTCTCTTCATGACCATTGGATCCATTGGGCTGCCCTGTTAATGAACACAAGCAAAGAACTAGTTTAGAAATGCTGGAAGAAACAGGTCAGAACAGTCATGCTCACTGCGAGCAAATCATGCAGGAGCCTTCTCAATGCTTTTACGTCCTTCTTTCAAACACATCAAAAATAGATTTGACGTACAAACAGGCACAGTACCATATTATGGCTTCCATTAATTGGATGAGTATCTGAATGGTGAGTGTGGGACTTCTGTCACATTTAAAAATAAATAACATGAACTACATAGTCAGATTGAGACCTTATCTCTCACATACAAAAAGACAGGTATAGTAATTACCCAATAAATTCCAGCTTACAAAACAATTAAGTAGACTGTTGTACACTGACTTCAGTGTGTAAACATACATAAAAGACTGTCTGTCAGGAGATATAACTAATGGGCAAGTAATTCAAACTTGAGAAAGTGTCTGTTTGCTTTCCTTGAGGGAAAAGAAGGAAGGGAAAACTAAAGAAAAGGAACTTCCCAAAAAGTGCAGTGCATACGGAATGCTGTATTTCAGTGCTCTCATATCGCTAGCATGTGCATTAATAAGTTTCCAGATCATAAGGTAAGTCATAACCCACAGTTTACATGGACGTTTATTTGCCTTTTTAATAGACTTCAGAAAATCCAACCTGAAATCACTTAAGGAGGGGGAGGGGAAGTTTTATTTTTAGACTTTTTGGCAGGACTTAGCAACCACCTTAACAGCTTCAAGATGGGTGTCAACCATTGTGTGCCATTACTCTCCTATTTTATTTCCGAGAACTAACTAAACCAGAAAAAAGCACCATACTTCTTCAATCGCAGAAGCACTGCATTGCTTATACGGCAACCATTTCTTAATTCCTGGCTGACAAACAGTTATATTCAAACAAGAAACTTTAAGGAGCCTATCAGAATCTCATCTGAATGAGACATTCCTCCTCCCAAAAGAACTTCATCTACCGCCCACTCCAGGAGTCCTGCTCATGGCAGACTTTGTACTTGTTTTTCTACTACTGTTTGTACTGCTGACCAACTTCATTTTTAAGTCTCCGCTGTAACACAACTTCCACAAGGCCTTTTTGGATACTATATTCTGATATAATAACTCTTGTGAGAATGAATTAGTTTCCCTCCCCACCCTTCTTTCTTTTCGTTGTTACTGTTTGTACTACTAAAACACTGTTTTTCCTCCCAATACAGACAGATGTGTCCCCTCTAAAGTAGTCACACAACAACGTTGTTCTCACTACTTCTTCCTTGAAGGTGAAGAACTCAAAGCTTCCCACTTTTTTCATCCGTTTCCCCCATCTCTACCAGTCCCTATTTGCGAGCAGCGTGACCAGAAAGAGCACAGTTTTCCAAATGCAGTCACGCTACATCTGCGTTGGTGGAAACCGTAACCTCATTCTCATCTGACAGCTCCATTCATTTCAGAAGTGGACTGCTCTTTTTTTCTTTTCTTTTCTTTTTTTTTTTTTTTTGCGACCGGATTTGAAGTTTCTATTTTTCACCACTAAACATCCCTGGGTAATTTACTATTTATATTTCACACTTTTAAAAATCGATGGTTCCCAAACCACTTTAGGCCACCTGATCCCTAGCAACACGCTCAGTTTTTCTTCGAACATCATGCACTGTCTGATGACTCTTAACTGAAAACAGACCCATGCAGGGGCTCAGAAGATGAACCAGAGATGCCTTCTTATAGGCTCCCAGGGGACAAGTTAAATTTCCTTTCTGCGGGCCAAGATACTGTATCTGTGTTTATTTCTGTGTTTTAATGTTCACTCTTGCGTACCACCTGTTGTGATCCTCTCCTCAAAGATAAATCCTTGCTTAACGAAAGTTTTGGGTTTCCTTCATGAGATGCTCATGAAGCCCAACAGCACTGCTTATTGCCACCATCTTCTGATCCAGAGCACTGTTTCTTAGTCTCACTTCCTGTAACAACGTTTGCTCAAATTCTCATTAATTTTGAGTGCAATATTTTCTGTTCCCCATCCAATACTTAAATAGAACTACAAAACAATGCAGATAATTACAGCTAAAACAGTTTGATACTTTCCATTAGGAAGACTATTTTCAGGTGCATATAAACCTTGCCAAACTTCAAGCATTTAGGCTGAAATTTTCCAGGCCATATGTATGCCTGAGGCTGAAATTCTCTGGAAAATTCAACTGAAACAGTTCAGCTGTGTCTTAGAATGAGGTCACAGAAGAATACATCATTTATGTTCTTACATAAAATACTTAAAAATACCACCTGAATACCATGTTTTGGGGCAGACGATTTTAATTTGCCAGGGCGACTCTCGATTTTAGAGAAATACAAGACACGTACACCCCTAAGAATCTGTGAACTTCATGGGTTCTTAGGAGCGGAGGAAAAACAGTGCAAGCTGCAGAGCACAGGATCAAAGGAGTTAAGAGGTGTAAAGAGGTGGCCTGAAATTCACTGGACAAAGAAAGGACAACAGGTTAAAAAAAAAAAGCAGTGGAGACAGAACTGGGTCAGAAGGAGCTGAAGAGGAGAAACAAGGTCAGGAGGTTAAATTAATGCAGGCTGGATAGTCTTCATCCACTAGAACCAGTGACCTCCAAGCGGTAGAGGTTTTCTCCTTGTTCATTAGGTGGTTTGGGAGTGAGCTTCCCTGACATTCCTTCCTTCTCTCCTTTCTTCTCCCCAACCTGCTGTCTCTCTTTAGCTCTCACTTCTCCCTCTCCTACCCTGGAGAGCCTATCCTCCTTCCCTCTGGTGAGATAAAGACTCAGAAAGAGCTCCAGTCACTGGGGCCTATAGGTGACCTTAGCCATGCTGTGGTCACCGGATGCAAGTAACAAGGACACAGGTGAGGAGGGACCTGGGCACACTCAGAGCTTATTCTCGACACTGCCAGTGATGTATCAGAATCAAAGGGCAGGACAAGCCAGAGAGACCTGCCCTTGCTGTTAATGCTTCTTGTTCCCTTCTTAGCCTCAGGGAAATGGTAAGAAGCAGCACAGTAAAGTCCTCTGGATCATCATTAGGTGGAAAAGTAAGACTGATATTAAGTAACAAGATTCAAAGCCAAGAAAGAGAAGGATGGTCCATCTTAGCACTCTTGTTTTCTTGCCCTGAGAAGCATGAGGAGGCAGATGGTCATAATGGAGACACTAAGACCAACTCAAAATTCTACACAACTGAGCACACTCAGGCATAGACAGGGAGGCCTGTCCCACAGGTGGGGAACACGTTGGAAATACCACACAAAAAAACATAACCTGAAATGAAACCTAAGCATAAGCGAACTCCCAGGAATCTTCTAGCATCAGAACTGCTGCAAGTAACCCACTGAAGACACAAGTCACCCTGTGTGCTGGCTGGTCCCTATGGAGGAGGCATCCTACCCTCCATCTACCATGGTTTTTACCTGAAGCTGAATAAATTACTAAAACAATGAATTTTCAACATATATCAACATATATCATCCCTCATTCCCTGACTTGAAGTCTTCGGATTTAACATGCAGAAATGCTTCATATTTACCAACTGAACTACTTCTGAACTTGAGGAGATGTGATTTGGAGACGTTTTGTAAAGCTGTGCATTGCAGAAAATTCGACCTACAGCCATCACAGACAGATCATAGACAGGCTACTCAAACTTCCTACGGTAATGCTTCAGTTTCCTAACTGCAAAAATGAAAAAAAAAATCATTACATCTTCACTAGAGAGGTGATTTTAAAATTTAATATGACAGTGATCAATACCATACAAAACTCTCTCAATAAAGAGCAGATCTTGTCTTCAGAACATCGTATGGTAAGAAAGACCTGGAGCCATGCACTTAACAATAGAAATGGTGCTCACTGAGTACTGAGTGTACTGTACAGCGGAGGTAGAAATTTAATTATAACTTTTTCTAACTTTATCACATGCACAGCTTTCAGCTTCAGCATTCTTTTAAAGTTTCATCTTCATAGAAAGAGTTTTTCTCACAATGTTTTGAAAAGTTAGAGTTCTTATTTCAGAAATACATATTACAATCCTACATGAAAGATTTGTTAAGTTTAATTATTTCCTTTTTCACTTTATTTTCAAAAGTTTTCAAAGACAAGTTTGGGGTGACGGAATCACGATGGAAGCGTCAATCTCTGCATGTTCAAGGGATCAACAACCAACTCCCCCACACCCGCACACAAACGCTTTTCAAACATGAGCGCTGCTATAACTTCACGGAATTTTCCTACGTCTCAGTGGGCTTACATTTATCCTGAATGGATGTTGTTTATTTTTACCACATCTTCCATTCATTTGCTTAAAACTGAGAAGTAATTAAAACTAAAATGCAGCATTTAATGTAATTATTTTAGTGTCATTGCAACCATCAATATCCATTTATTTCCCTGACACTAACTCATTGCCAATTTACTTTGCTCACCCTAATTTCTACTGCCATACTTTGCCACACAAGCCTGAGTGGACTTGGCGTTTTCTTTCTGACTCTCCTCTTCAACTTGCTGCATTTCATTTAAGCTTTGCGCAGATCTGTAGTTCCTTGAAATACCTCAGCTTTGCTCTTCGCTTCAGTCCGCAGTAACATAATTTGTACTTTCTTTATTGCAGTGCCTATCTTACATCACTGTTGGATTCATTTGCACACGTACTACCAGGCTTTGTAAAAACAGAGCATTTCATAAGAGACCTTGTCCATTGTGTGCATTGTGAGCACACTAAAACACCCAACAGGTTTGCTAATGATTTCAACAGGGCCAAGGTTTCATTCCTACTCGTCATATTGATAGTGTCACCATTACGACAAGAAGAAAAGCCTACGCTGCCGACAGACAGTAACCAACAAATCTTTTCTGTTACATGCTCCTTCTTCCAATGTTTTGCACAAAGGAGAGCATCAACTCAGCACCACTGCTGTAAGCACAAGTGGAAAAATTAGTATCTACAGCTGTAAACTCAGTATCATCACCACTTCCACTCACCTCCCAGGCAAAACACAACAAATAAATCTCGTTCTCTGCAAAGTATCTGGGGATTCAGTTTTACCTCTTCTAAAATAAGAGAAAAAGTTACTATTCTCGCTTGTCATTTAACCAGTGTTTTCTCAGATATCTCATCTCGGCTCAGATCTAAAGTACGGTGCACGCTACAGTAACTTCAGCAGCTGGCTGATCAAGATACATTGGCTCTTTCTTTTACATTATGTATTGAATATACTACTGAGTTACCACTGTATGTTTCACTTCTAATGCCACGATCTTTATTTGAAAGACATTTACAAATATGAACAACATTGGTCACAGTCCCAAAATAGAACTTAACTATTTAAAGATGCCACAAAGAGCCCTGCCAGTGAAGTCTTAGGGCAGGGAAGAGCAGGAGACATTACAAAGGTCACATTCAGAAGATACAGCCATTCACTGCAAGACGAGAGTATTCACATGAGCTACAACTAGTCTGCAGAAAGAAGGCGTGCCTTATTTTTTTTGTTCAAACAAATAAAAAAAATGTGAAAGAAGCACTGGAGTGGCCGACAACAGCAAACGTAGCAACTTAAAGAGCCTATAAACCACACTGCATCCCAACAACTGGTGCTACATCATTTGCGTCTGACATGAAATCAACACTCTCAAATAAGCTTGCCCTCAAACTCCTAGAGCAACTGAATACAATAACTCTTTGTTTATTCATTGATCCACAGCCAAAGCTTCTGTCTCTGCTTCACAAAATAAATAAATAATAGAGAGGCATTTTTAATACTGAAGCTTTGAAACCTCATAATAAAGACAGCTGACAATCAGCTACCGGCATTCCAAGAAAGATGGGCATGGAGCTCGCAGCTCTAGGTCAGGCACCAAGTTACAAATTTATCGCTAGAGATAATCAGGAGTATTCACCGTAACACAATGACACAGCTGGCATGAGGTCGCAACTGGGGAAAAGATAATCCATTGCTAGATAATGCCATCATTTGTATGAACACGTACGAGGACTCCTCAGCCAACATTTTTACACAACAAAAGCGTGAGTATCAGAACACAACTCTTGTTACATATTTCAAATAATTACTTAAAAAAAGATGCAAACAACTGTTATAGAAGTATGAATGCACACTATTAAAATCAGCCTTGTGTTGGTATTAAAATCCGAGAGGTGACTGGCAAATATGCTTCCTGTTTCTTTTTCAAATAGGCAGCATACTACCTGGGCTTTAACACAACTTTAGGACAAAAGAAGTCAGTTGCACAAATGCAGCAAGGGACAAGGAAAATCCAGTGAATGAAGAAGCATTTACTAGCACAGATTTAACAAACATTTTGCCATTGTCTTCAAGGTGCTGCATATTATTTCAGATGCAGGGAGACATGAGAGAGAATTTCCACTCAGAACAGAAAGTATACAATTAAAAAGAGGTAGAGGAGAAAAGCAAAGCTATGCCCCACCAAAAATCAACTACTTCTCCGCTAGAACTTTTACAAAAAAATTAATACACACAAGCGTGTCTGCGTGGCCAGGAAGAAGGACATGAGTATGCTCGCTATCCAGTTTTCCTCTTGGCTCCCCTTAACCTAAAAACTGAAAAGTCAAAGAGACAACCATCCTCTGGTTATTGTTTTGTAGACAGATAAACCTAAAATGATGACTGAAAGAGCAAATCACAACAAAGGCAAGGAAATCTGTTTTTAATGAACAGCACAAATAATCTCTTCACGTTGCCACTACGAGTGCAAACAAAGGTTAAAACAACATCAAAAAGTAATTATACACATTTATCAATGACCAAAACAATCCCATGTCACTGACGAATTCACATGGTTATACAACTCGGAAGTGCTGCCCTTCGACTCATTCATGTCATTGCCAGCTACTGACATACAGGTAACAATACCCCGATTGCTCTCAATTCAACTGAAGATGCATCATCCTTCCCCACCACACCTGCAGCCTCAACCTCTTCTGTAACCTACTTTCCTAGTTCCAAACTTCTTCCAGAAGAATTTGGGAATTATTTTCCCACCTCCCCACCCCCACCTCACTCCCTTGGAATGTTCCTAAATGGAGATCACCTTCCTTTAGGCATGCAGAAGCTCTCATTTCCTGCTGTGAAAGCACTCTACAAGATATCAGTAATTTCTACTGCAGCAGAACTTAGGAGGCTTCACAGATGTCTTTCAGAGAAGCCGTCTGCAACCATCCAACACGCCATCACTTCCAACTGCCTGTCCCATCTGCTGCCAGATCACCGCCAGGTGTTAGCCACTTCCATTCACAGTCCAGCATCTGAACTTAAAACCATCATTACAGGGTGGGTTTGCACCAAATCAACGGCTTTGGTACCGGTGTGCATGAGATATGGGTACACTTCTCATTCTATCATTTCTACTACTGAAATTGCAACCCTTGGCAGGAGAGCAAGGCAGATAGCCAGGAGAAATGGTATCTTGAAGTTTTCCAGCTAGATTCATCAGAGGATGCATCACAGCCCCAAGGCCTCCTCAGCAGCCAACGCAGCAGCTCAACAGGGAAGAGGAAATCCATTCATAAACCCAGAAAATTGTAGGTTAAAAAAAGCAGAACTCCACCCAGAATACCAGTTACTTCTATTTTGTCTGGCAACGAGGTTCTCAGCTTCCTAGACGAGTAAACACCTTCACTCACTGTGCATGGCTGCCATCTGGAACTCAAAAAAAAAAAAATTCCCTTACCTACTTTGTACAGCTCTTACACAAACACAGGGTTAGATGGACAGAAAAGGATGTACTAAAAATAGTGTCTGTCAGGCAAGGAACAGCAAGCAGCCTCGAATGGAAGGCTCCCTGCAGAGATGTCCTGGAGTAGGAGGGCAAAAAACAAAGTCCAGTAAGTGACAGAAGGGAACAAATAAAATAAAACCACATCAACTTCAGATTTTAAGGAAAAAATCTTCTCTAGCCTAATAAATATTCAAGTGGATTTGAATAGTCTTTCTCAGTTACTTGCTCTTATCAGTAAAAATAATAATAATAATAATTACAGGTTAGATGCATTTAATTGCTGGGGAGAGCACTAGCTGAGAAAGTGACATTACCAACACTGAGGGAAACACTGGACTCACAGAAATGTGCAGCCTGTAGCAAGTAGGTCAGAAGGCAGAAGTACTTACTGCAGGTAGGTGCAGGTTGTTTCTTCTGCTCTGAGCATTATATATAGTTCTATATTAGCACACACACACAAAAAAGGTATGCTGGTCATATATCTTCAGCATTTATGGCAAATTATTAATCAAGTCCCACCTGAAACAATTTGTTAAATTGATTTTAATCACTGGGCCTCTCATGTGAAGCTTTGTATAATCAGCATTTCATTTACAAAATTAATTGCCTGATTGATTCTCAAGAGGCAGTAGCTGTCATTACACTGCTGTCATAACTTTTGAGTAGGGGTGTCACAACACGGAATTCTGACAGTATGAAGAGCACTGCTATTTAAAAATTGAGGGCGG
>PPHD01005446.1:9365-26391 GCA_002909625.1 Bambusicola thoracicus | reverse complement strand
GTTCAGGATTATTATTTCCTCATATATAATGTGTTTCATAGGTTCCCAGTAACTTACATCCTGGATTTTATCTCATTATCCTTTAAATTATGAATCATGTTTCAGAACTAACGTGCTCTGATGTATTTGTCTGTTACTATTTTGGTTTAGAAGATCATAAGCTTGAAAGCTGAAAGAGCTGTTGTATTGAATTCAGAAGCTTATGGGATCTTAACTGTTCTAATGGATTGGGTCTCAAACAAGCCTCTTAGCAAACTCAGAATACAAGAAGAAAGAAGGGACAGTCAGAAACCTCAGTCTACTGGAATAACCTCCATCCAGAAAAAGTGTTTAAAGGTAAAGGGATTTCAGTTTGCTCTGGTTAATGTTTTCACATTTATTTAGTTAGTTTTGAGAATATAAAAGGTCAGGCTGTTTTGTACAGTCTTTGGTAATTAAAGGTACAATAATTAAAACAAAATGACAGTTAATAAGTCAGTATTAATCCCAGCAGTGAGATATAATAGACAATTTGTCATTTATAAAACAGGCAATTTTTAAGGAAAAGTGTAGCATTCAGTCTCAACCTGAGGGTTTCAGCCTGTCTTTTAATTCAGGTCACTTTTGCTAGCTCAGCTATTTACGTGTAATACTGTATATAATTTTTTTTTTTTTTTTTTCACAGAGATGCACACAGCTGATTTAAAATATTTTAATGCCTATATTAGATATTAAAATTTCAGTTTATGATTTACAGCAGGTGATAGTACGCTGTACTTAAATCACCTACTGACATCATACACAACATACCAAGGCTTGGAAATCAGTGCAGTGTTCAGGAACCCTACTATTTTTCTTTGTTATATTAAAGATTTACAGGCACCGGTATTGGATTTGATAGTTGAGCTCAGTTGATGCATCTTCACTATTCATGTAAGCCTATGTAAAATTTAAAATCTGCCTAAGTATGTAATTATTCTACCTCTACAGGATCTAAGCAATGAGTATTTGCACATGTAATCTGATAAACTCCAGGAGTATTTGGGGATTTTGGTTTGGTAAGTTTGGGTTTGTTTTTTTTCTTGTTTTTACTTGTTGTCCATTTACACTGTAAGTTGACATACTGCATGTAGCTTTGCCTTTGTGTATTTCACAGCTTCTGCCTATGGCCACGGAGCAGCTTCAGCAGATGCCATCCATAAATCCTAAACTACACATGCCCATGATTAGATGTATTACTGGTCCGTAAGACAGCTAGATAATAATATTTCTACTATTTCTACTAATATATATCAGGTTCACATTTAGATCTTGAATCTGCAAATGCTTTTGCAGGACCTATCTTCAGGCATCCTCACAGGATAGAGTAGGCAGCACTGGCTGAAACTGAGTTTGTTCTGGAACCAGAGGCAACTCCAATAATGTCAGCATATCAGTGACCGTCTCGTAATTGCTTTGTCCCTTCAAGTTTAACATACAGCTCAGTATTCTGCTTCTGGCCTGTCTGCTGTCTCCCTTCTTCTCCTACCAAGTCTTTCACTGCAAATGGCTACCCAGAAAGATCATCAACATTGAAAAACGCTACTGTATGGACTGATTGCCCATTCACATTTCACTATTAGACTCAATTAATGTAAAAATATTTTGGACTTGAGTGCCAACTGTCTAGCTTGAAAAGTGGCCTTTTTGTCCAAAGTCTTCCAAAATTCACACTCTGATGTATTGCACTTATGTATTTTGTTAATTGGCAAAAGTAAACAAAGTCATACTTGTGTAGAGGTAACACAGTTCTGAAAATATTGACTTTTGCTTCAGATCATGACAATTATTTCACTTGTGCCATCTCCAGGACAACGGTGCATCTCTTTTCATTGGAACCTTCTTTGAAAACAGATGTAGCCTGAAAAGATGAAAAGCATTTTCCTTGAAGTGATGACAAAAACAGGCTATTTCTCATGAGCTCTGAGTGTGGAGCATTCTATGAGAAGAGATAAAAACTCAGAGTTGTAATGCGTTCCTTCTGTATTCTTTTGACATAGGTACTGCTGTTCACTTTTCTCTCAGAATCCAGAGAAGAAACACTCAACCCATCTGATATAGAAAGATATTTTAAAATTAATTTTTAGGCTAATTCTTCATAATTTAAACAAATTCTTACATGTTTCTAATTTAAATGTGACTTCTATTAAAATTTCATGAGTAACACTTGATTTGAATGATACTTAAAGGTTCTTAACTTGTAAATCAAAAAGGTCTTCTGTTGATTTCTATAATTAGTTTCCACTTTTAACTTGCTTAATTCAATAATAATTCCTATAAATCAATTTTGTTTGTTTATGCAAAAAGAGCACCTCAGTATAAAAGCAGCCTATGTAAGTTTTAAGTTAGCAAAGAAATAGGGGAAGTTGGGTCAGTTACCATCATGGGCAAAACAAACTCACTATAGGGAGAATAATGTAATCTATGGCCTCTTGATAACAGACTGGGACAATGAGTACTAAAGGCATTTTTCCATTCCTTACATCTGCTCTCCCAGAGCGCACCCAGTAATGCCCATGGCTCAGCTCTGGCCAGCAGTGGGTCCCTTCAGAGCAGCTGGAGCTGGCTCTGATCTGACATGGGGCCACTGCTGCTGGGCTCTGCTCACACTGCTGCAGCCCGCCTGCTACCTGAACGCTACCACCAAAGCATAGTTTATTAGCACTTATTTTTCTGTTTTCAAAGATACTTTAAAAACACTTTGCATGTTTGGCGTGATTATGACTATGAGCAATGTAACTTAGCCTCAGAGATGACCGTGTGCTGAGGAGGAGGGCTGGACCTGATTATAACCTAAACCACTCCATGATTTTATCTTTCATATCTTTTATTCTCAGAATGGTTTGCATTTTTAATGTCTTTGAAAATGGAGGAATTGCTATTCCTTTTCTAGTAACATATTGATGGAGAGGGAGCAGAGAGATGTTTGTTTTCAGGATAATCTTGCAAAACCTCGCCAGAATTACAGTTCCAACTTTGGCATCTGGTTTTTTTTTTCAGTCCCTTACGTGACATGTTGCATGTTTTGGGTCACTTCTTAAAAGGAAAGATCCACGTTACAAGATTGCTACATTCTTTCGCACCCTGATGCTAATGCCAAGGTATGAAATCCATAGATAATGAGCAACAGCCTTTTTGATGAAGGTGATCCTTCTGAATTGGATGGATAAGTACATCAGTGTATCTTCATGCTTAACTGACCTGTGAGGTTTTTATATTCACACTACTCAGAATAAACACAGAATTTAAACATTCTGGAAGACCACCCTGATGCCATTAATGAATAAATATTATATTTTAGCTGCTGGAGGGAAGTATTTCAGTCAGAAGTAGATATACTTTGGTGAAGCACGACGATCACTTATAAATAGGGACCAAGTGTGTGACAAAAATGATGTCAATTGATTGCGGTACAAAAAGTAGTTATCGAAGAGACATAAGCAGATGAAGGCTGTTGATCAGAATGAATCAGTTTAGCTTCTTATGACTGCTTTTTACTGCAAGCTTATATGACATGGAAAATATATCTTTCTTAAATGTATATTGAAGCTTACTGTGCACGAGTTTTGATCACTATAATCACATGGCATAGTGATAAAGAAGCACATTTGGCTTAAACATACTGTTTCCCTCAAGACGTCAAGATCCAGCAGGTGTCACTGTAATTAAACTTTTGCTACCCGGTAATTTTTTTTTCCCTGTACTTCAAATTTCTGCACTCCGGATGACCAACGCTATTCCAAGATACTGAGAAAGATTTGACATCGGTAAATTAAGAAAATTGGATTGATTCACTTGAGATTCATGATCCTTGAGGTGCCTTCCAACTCAGGCCATTCTGTGATTCTGTGATATAAATCCTTTGAATAATTTGCTGCACTCCAGAATGGATGATTATATAAAATATATGCATGGAAATTTAAACTAGATTTTTTTTATGGAAAGGAATTGGAGTATTTGCTGTCATGAAAGTAATTGCTCTTATTCAGATGGGTTAGCTCTTTGCCCCTTTATTAGAGGTCTCCCAGCTGTTGAAACTAACACAGTCTCAAACTCTTCAGCTTGTAACTTCTTTTCTTTCTTAAGGAAGATATTGGAAAGGTTTGATATTTTCTTCAGTGTATGAGTTGTCCACTCACAACAGTTCTTCAAGGAAGAAAATTAGGCAGAGTCTTTAAGTAAAGTTGAAAAAATAATATTATTTTCAGCCATTTCACATTTTATTTTTAGTAGTATATATCTGTAAGAGTAATTCTGAGGATAAATGTTCACATATTGCGTAATGAAATCACGATCATAGAAATAGTATTGCTTGTTTTCTAATTCCTTTCAGTGAATTACCTGGATTTGGCATTTCATTCCGTTCACACAGGCTTGAAGACTGATGAAGGGAAGGCCTTACTTTTGGAATAGCAATGCGTGCCTGTCGTATTAAGTCACTTAAATTAATTCAATAAAAGTCTGCTTTCCAGTGCTCTTGATGGGTTACATCAGATGACCATGGAATCTGGTACATTTGAATACATTTTTCTTTTAAATGAGGGTATAAGCTTGTGATGAAAAGAAGTGAGATAAGCATAAATACTAAACAAAAAAAAACCTTGATTATTTTCTATAAATGACCTAATTTACCATTAGCATTCATCTGTGTCATGTAATTCATTAGAAATATGAAGTATTTCTGAGCTGTCCATCTCTCTTCCTTCTCATTGTCAGCAACCCTGCTTTGTGTCCTGTGTGCTTTCTTATTTACTAGTGTGAATTTTTGGTTGTTACTCTTGGATTGGCTTTCCTGTTTATTTCATTGTTTTACTTTGCAGATGTCTTGCCAGTGAATATTTTTCTTCTGAAGTAAGACTATAACAGGGCTACCATTTTGTGAAACCCTATTAACAGGCAGAGATTAAAAAAAAAGAAGCAGCTCATATTTTATAATACAAACGAACAGCTGACTCCTAGATGTTTTTCATGTAATAATTCACTTTTCCAAGTGATACAGGCAAAGAATCAGTCCATAATCAACTGAAGGAGCACAAAAGTAGTGAGCCATTCCAGTGCCATGTTGAATAAACCTTGTGACTTTTCTCAAGTTAAATTTGTTCTGTCTTTAAGAACAGAAAAGGAGAGTGAACAGCAGCTATTTTTAAAATATATATTATTTTGGGGGTATTTTGTTACCATGTATTGTAGTGATTAAATAGAAAGTGTATTTGACTAGAGATGGAATGGCACTGAGTTATGAGATGTTTTGTGTTAAGCGGCAGAAACAGTTTTTTCTTCCTTTCTACATCTTTTTTCTTGACCATATGGTTATTATAGTTTTATTCCCTTCAGAGTAACAATCAAGTAATTGAGAAATAGACATGAGACCTAAGCAGGATTGGTGGTATCTGGCAAGAAAAATTCTACTGACAGTACACCTAGCAGTAGTCATTTTGATATGTTAGATGCCTAGATTTGGAAGAATGACAGAGATACATTGTGAGAGGTTCATGTTTTGCCATCTTGCTTCTCAGAGAAGATCCTCCTTGGAGGAGTAGAGTCGTTTTCAATTGGCTCCATGTCCAGGTGGAGGCTGGTCATGAGCTGTGCCCCCCAGGGGTCTGTCTTGGGACCAGCTACTCTTCAGCATCTTTATCAGTGATGCAGACAATGGGGTTGATGGCACCCTCATCAAGTTTGCTGATGACACCAAGCTGAATGGTACAGTTGACACAATACAAGGAAGGGCTGCCATCCAAAGGGACCTGGACAGGCTCAAAAAGTGGGCACATGAGAAACTAATGAGGTTTAACAAGGCCAAGTGTGAGGTGTCTCACCTAAGTCAAGGCAATCCCAGATCTGAGTACATACTGGGAGAAGAATTCACTGAGAGCAGCCCTGCAGAAAAAGACCTGGGGGCCCTGATGGACAAAAAGTTGCACATGAGCAGCGTGCACTTGCAGTCTGGAAGTCTAATGGTATCCTGGGGTGCATCAACAGAGGGGTGGCGAGCAGGAGATGGTTGTCCTCCTCTTTTCTGCCCTTGTGAGGCCTCATCTGGAGTACTGTGTCCAAGCCTGGGGCCCCCAGCACAGGAGGGATATGGAGCTGTTGGAGCGGGTCCAGAGGAGGCCACGAAGACAATTGGAGGGCTGGAGTACCTCTCCTATGAAGAAAGGTTAAGGGAACTGGGCTTGTTTAGCTTGGAAAAGAGAAAGCTCTGGAGAGACTTCATTGTGGCCTTCCAGTACTTGAAGGGAGCTTACAAGCAGAAGGGAGGCTGACCTTTTACACTGATAGACTGATAGGGAGAATGGCTCTAAACTAAAAGAGGGGAGATTTAGGAAGAACATCTACTCAGAGGGTGGCAAGGTGCTGGAACAGCCTATCCAAAGAGGCTGTGCATGCCTCATCTCTGGAGGTATTCAAGACCAAGATAGATGGAATCCTGGGCAGCCTGGTCTAGTGGTTGACAGTCCTGCCCATAGCAGGGAGTTGGAGCTTGGTGATCTTTAAGACTCCCTCCAACGTAAGCCATTTTTTGAATTGACATATGATTGGGAATTTCTTTCTTAACAACTTGATATTAAGCTTTACGCACTCCATAGACAAGTTATAGTCTGGTTCTGTTCTGTAGCATTTATTTACCAAAGTATTTGACTATTCTGACAAAACATACATATAATTGGTATACACAAACTGTACTGTAAACCTACGGTATACTTCCTGTTTCTTTTGATTTGTCTCTTTAGTTCCTGAAAACATCTTTGGAATCTCACTGAAGAGCATGAATGTGTTCAGATTGGCCTTTTGCACATATCATGCATGCATAGATTGTGTTGACTGCTCCCTCTTCACACAGTGCCACTTCTGTGCTAAAGGCTTTTGCTCTTTTTCAGTTCTTTCATCTGACATTCTAGACTAGCAATTGCCCACAAATACTGTTGACTTCAGTGTTAGTATAATGCTTGATAAGATGTACTCAGCATCAGGAGGGTGGCACTGGGTTGTCTGTTGGTGTAGCCAAATGACAAGATGTTATTTTGCCAAAAATACAGGTTAAAAGATCTTCTGAAGAGTAAAATCTAGGAATTACTGGATCCTCGTTGAATATTCTGTATAAACGCCATACTCTGAAAAAGTCGGTTTCAAGCTGACTTTGTCAATGCCAACTTGATTTTTCTTAAGCCCTATTCCCAGCAGTGTTGTGTAGCATTTTTTTCTGGTTGTAAATCACTGAAACTCCTGAGATAAATTAAGACCTTGAATTCATTCCAAGGTTACTTTTTATAGATATTATGCTGTATGTCCTTGGAGAAGGAAAGAGGAAAATTTGACCAAGAGATTCATCAAGTCCTCTTTGAACTCAAAAAGCCTCTCAACACGTGCAAATAATTTTTAATATGTTTATTGTTTTAGGCTGTGACTCGCATATTGTAGTTTCTTATTAATTATACGTTAAATATTTTAAAATTATGTAAACATTAAATTATTTTCCTCACATCTGTGTTCTTCTAAAGCATATGTTCTATGCTTCATGAAAGAACATTAAAAAAAAAAAAGAAGTCAGTTGTTACTTATTTTCTTTACAGTGTTGCTATAAATCAATCTGTAATATTAGAATCAAGAAGTAAAACAGCAAGGGAATAGATTTTACTTTATTCTAAAGTGATTAAGTCTTGGGGAGCAGGATAAAGGGAAAAAGATTATACCATATGTCCATGTTAAAAATTCATGCAGAATGGTAAGGGAATTCTTTTGATATTCAGCTGTTCTTATCCAGCTCTTTACCTCTCAATTATTATTCCACCTTTCCTGAAACAGTACAGTGGCAGTATTTTGATAATGAAAGACTGTCTAGCATCACATTAATGTCTAGATGTACTATTTCCGTCCATGTTAATTTGCAAGAGCTTTTAACATTTCTTTGTGAGCCTTTTTTTGCACAGCTTAGTGTTTCCCTCACATGACCACAAGGAAATAACCACAATAAATGAACATTGAATATACATGCTCAAGATGAGATTTTACTTGAGCTTAAAGTGTTCTGTTTCCTGTTTTCCCTTATTGTTGGGGGAAAAGGCCTTGTTTTAATGCTACAAGTGTCAATAATGTCAGAACTCAGAAATTTTCATTTTTTAGTTCCAATTTTACATGAGTTTTGCATCCTGTGCCCAGACCCACTTATTTCATTGTTCTTGTGGTTGCATATGGGGAAAAAAAAAAAGCTATCAGTCACCAGTTTACTTTTTTCTGCACCAAGTTCTGTGACGCGATTTTTAAAATATTTTCTTTTACAAGTCTCTCACAGCCTTACCTGGAAGCCTGATGTAACAAATCATAGAATCATAGAATCACAAGGTTGGAAAGGACCTACAAGATCACCTAGTCCAAACAACCTCCTATCACCATTACTACCCACTAAGCTACTAAACCATATCTCGTAGCTCCTCAACCAGACACCTCTTGAACACTGCCAGGGATGGTGACTCCACCACCTCCCTGGGCAGCCATTCCAGTGCCTGACCACTCTCCTAGAGAAAAAGTTTCTCCTTATGTCTAATCTAAACCTCCTCTGGTACAACTTGTGGCCATTTCCTTGGGTCCTGTTTGTTGTATGGGAGAAGAGGTCAAACCCATCCTCACCACAATCTCCCATCAGGAAGTTGTACAGTGCAGTGAGGTCTCCCCTGAGCCTCCTATTCTCCAGACTGAAAAATCCCAGCTCCCTCAGCTGCTCCCCATAAGATTTGTGCTCCAGACTCCTCATAGCTTCATTGCCCTTCTCAGGACACATTCTTGTAGTGAGGGGCCCAAAACTGAACATGGTACTCAAGGTGTGGCCTCAACAGAGCTGAATTCAAGGGGAAAATCCTTTTTTCATGCTTGTTCTGTATTGCTTCAAAATTCCAGGCTAAATATTCCCAATACAGAGAAATTCTTGGTTATATTGCAAAAGCTCTCAGGCATATGGTAATCCTTTATTGCCATTATTCTGTTGGTTGTTATACAGGTTGATATACTTGGGAACTTTTCTCTCTTTCCTATTTCAAGAACAATTATTCCTTATGTAGGTAGATGGAAAGACTGCTTAGAAGAAAACTCAACTTTTCTTTCCTCCAACCTTCAGTTTTACTGAGGAACTTTGTAAAGAATCTCTGAAAATTCACTCTTGCATGTGACAATGAAAACTGACAAAACTCAAATTTTCCACCAAAGCCAGTTTATAGTCTTGAGACATTTCAGACTTTCAGGGCATGTTAAACTGTATAAAATAGGCTTCCGTTGGTTATTAGTTGATGTTAACAAAGATCTTCATTGTGTCTGTGGCAGCATACTGCTGGGTTTCATGGGCGTGTTATTGATGGGATCGTGTCATTTATCAAAGCAGGCATATAAGCTCAGCCATGGTTTACCGTAGAGTTTGTTGTTTACCAAACTCTGGGATTTGTTTGATTTTCTTAGGAACAAAATTGAACTCTGGGGAAAAAAAGTATTTTACTGTGAAATGCTCTGGTTTAAATCATAACATTAATTGGAAGTAATCTAAAAGTGAAGTTAGCTTAGAAATCCAGATTGTTTTTAATTACTTTTTTAATTAAAAGACAACCTCACAGCCAGTGCTATGAATTAGGACTTTAAAACACTCTTGAAAGTAAATTCTTTACTGCTGCTGTTGTAGTGTTTTATTATTATATTTGCCTTGATAGCATTCTGAATTTTCTGTATGTGTCCCATTTCTGAAATCTTGCTTCTCACTGGGGAAATCCCCTTACAGTCTTTCATTAAGCTTTCATTATATGATGTCTAAATACCACTTAGTCAAGTGAAAATGTAGCTCTTAATGATTTTTCCCAACATTTTCTTCTATACATTGATAACTTTCTGCTTAGAGACAGAATTAAACGAGCTCCCAGTATAATGCATGTTTTTCTACATAAAACAAGTCATTTTCTGCAGTCTTCACTGTTCTGTTGAAACTTGTCAATTTTCAATTATCAAATGTCATTTATTTTATGTAAAATCTTTTGCAGAAGCAATAAGGTGATGCTTGAACTGTTTAAATGTCATGAATTGAACAAAGAACTACGGATGACAATGAGCCCATTTCATTCTTGTATCTGTACAAACCTAAACTCTATCCTGTATAATCTGGGAGCAGAGCAGAATGGCACTCATGCTGCTGCTCCAAACACGGGTCACTAGCACTATCTTTCAATCCAATTATATGTAACTTAGTTATAGTCTGAATAACTTACACAAATTTCCAATGTTGCTTGTGGAAATTACTGCCATCAATAAATTATTCAGAACCTCACTGTAAGTTATTTTGTTTCGCGTAGAATCTCATTGATATTTCCATCTTTCATGAATGGGAAAACAAAAAAGATAATTAGAGTTTTAATGATTAAAACCAGATATTGATGAAATAAACTCTATATATCAAATGAGAACATTTCCATTGTTTTGATTACCCAATTTCTTAGCATTTGCTCTTCTCTGCTCATGTAACATTTAGCATTTTATCCTCCTTTTTATGAACTTGTGTAACTTTGAGTTGTAATATCCCTGAGAGTGTAAATACAAATTTTATTTTAATGTTACACTGTTGTATTTTGTATTAATTTCCAAATCAGTCCTCATTTGGGCTCTTAATTACCCACATTTCTTTTCTGAATGTGCTGAATATATACTTTTGTCTGTCACAATTCAGTGTTCAGTACTTCTACATAGGAAATGGGGTACTTCCTAAAAATTTGACTTCATTTTCCATTTCTAATTTCTGATTCATCACTTGTACTTTAACTACTGAAACTTTAATTGTGAAATTGAAACTAGAATAAAAATATAAATATCTGTTCCAAGCTACTCGTTGACTAACACTGGCTAGAGGGGCTATGAAGAAGAAGTAGTACTATTAACGATTGGAAGTACTAAGCTGAAACAGAGATTTCTGGTTCTATTGAATTATCTATTATTATTAATCTATTACATATCTAATTCTCTGTTGATAATCTGCAGCAGTTGAGCTAACTAATAATGACGTGTAGGTTAGTAGTGTAGATAACCCATTTTACATTTGTCATTACCAGGCAGGAGTAAGTACCAGATAAATAGCGTAACAAAATCATAGTATTTCTCCATTTGTGTTTCTAAATATTTGCTAGACAGATTTTTTGTATCTCTTTGCTGCACTGTGTTAAACACCAAACTTGTGGGCCAGCTCAGAGTGGCTCTCTGCATGGGCCCCTGCTGTGACCTTGTTCAAACACCCCCATGTGCTGCTGTTCCCCTGAATGACTTTGGCAGCCTCTGTTCCAGCAACAAATAGGATGATGTGGGGAAGGGGAACAGCGTGAAGCTATTTGCATTCCCTGCTGCCTGTTGTGGCGTTGTGCTGTTGGTGGTGGGCTTTTTTTGTTTGCCTTTTCTTAGGAGGGTGGGGAAGGAGCTTTAGATTAGAGGCACGTCATATGCCAGAGCATCCCAATTGCATGCATGGGATCAGGAGGTCCGTAAGAGAAGGGAGATGAGGTTGCAAACCAAACCTCAGGGAGAAGAAGAGAAGGTCCCAATGCAGCTTGGCAACACTGGACAGTTTGTTCCTGGTTTACTCAGTGAGACCACATGAGGAGCAGGTGAGAAGGAAATCTAAGGATAGGATGACAGTATCAAAGACAATTGGACATTTTGCTTTTCCTGAAGCTCCATAAGTGAAATCAGAACAAGTTGCTGTTAAAATCTGAACTGTAAATTAAATGTTGTAGAGGAACTGTTAGGTCAGGGTTTGAACTGGTGAATGAGCACCTGCTGAAGGGGTGTGGCTGGCCCACCTTCTACAAGGCAAATTGCTTGCACCTGTGATCCCCACATGACCAGATGGGGTGGCCCAAGGGTGGAGCCATCCTGGGCTTATATAGGGGCCTACCATGGAAGGGTGAGCATCTCTTGGGTGTAGGCTGCTTCCTGGGAGGGTGTGCTTTGTAGGGAGCCCCTTCACAGCTGGGTGAGTTCAGCTCTTCCTTCTGTGTATGACTATTGGCCTACATACAAACACTTTGCCTGGTATCACTAAGAACCTGTGAGAAGGAATTTTGCTTCTTCATTAGCAGGGCTTTTATGTTTTCTGGTAGCAGACAGCAGATCAGCCAGAATGTGTAGCTTCAGACCAGCTCCAGTGTCTTGCTTGTGTGTAGGTCTCCAGAAGCAATTAACATCATGCTGGTGATGGTAGGAAGCTTCTGAGAGTCACAGTTCGTTGCTTTAAAGGAAGATAAAGAATTGACTTCAAACTTATGGCCTGTGTCAATGTCTTACATCTTACTTACCATACCAGATTTAAAAGGAGCTGTAAGCAGAGTGCATGATTCAGAGGTGTTTCACCTAAAAGTGAATAAATAAGCTCTGGGATTGATATTCTGATGAAAAGCATTTATCTCCACGATAGCATACTTAAACTTAGAACAGAGAATATGCAACTCTGGTCTATGGAATTCTATGTAAACATCCACTTTGCAAGTGGCAGAGGAACTACAGTGGCAAAGCACTGACCCACTGGGAGAAATACAGTATTCGCTATTTTAGAACTTGCAGAAGGTATTGTAAAAGGAATAGTGCTGTGCTCCTCCCTTTGATGTCCCCTGGAGAAATGCTGTGATGGACAAAGCAGTCAGTGCAACACAAAGCTCTTGTAATGTGTTGTACCCCAACCACCACTGTTCTCTGTCTGAAATAGAGATGTTTGGGGTTGATGGAAGTCTGTACTGCTGTCTTCTCAATATGGTTCTTCTTTAGGGCTGTTTTCCTTGCATGGATAGACTTGAATTAGAAGTCAACAGAACCATGACATAACAAGGCATTCTGGTCCTCCAAGTCACAAGTAGAGAATTAAATTAAAATCATAGAATCATGGAATGGTTTGAGTTGGAAGGAGTCTTTAAGATCACCTAGTTCCAACCCCCTGCTATAGGCAGGGACATCTCCCTCTAGACCAGATTGCTCACAGCCTCATCCATCCTGGCCTTGAACGCTTCCAGGGAGGGAGCATTAGAGAAGAGCAGTCCTAGATGGCAGATATCCTTTTTATTTATTTAATTCAGAAGCTATGCTTCGCTCTCTGTGCCTTCCCCATTACACAAGGGTATTAGTTGGATCCCAAGGAACAGCTCACTCAATGCACTGCATCTCTGATTGCTGCAGCTTACCAGAGAAGCTCTGGCCACAGCAGTGGGGCTGTGAGCTTGGTGCCTGGCATGTCATAGTGGTGGAAGCACAGCAAAGCTAGAATTTCTGCTAATGAGGTAACTGTAAGATCATCTTGAGGTCCATGAAATGGCAGCCTCAGTGAGTTCAGCTGTAGGGAAGGAAACAAAAAGCTGTCATCCTTCTTACAAGGAGGAGGAAAAAAAAAAAAGCACCATGTGATCTAAGATTTTCAGAGAGGAGCATAGTATTCCATCCACACAACAAAACTTAGGAGAAATACTATGCCTTTGAAGAAGGTCAGAGATTATTAATGCTGCCAGACTGGTTTTGTTCTGCAAAAGGAGCAGCAGTATTCTAGCATGTGGAAAGTAAGGAATGCAGATCATTGGAACTCCTTTGTTGCATGATCCTTCCCAAAAGGTCACAGTCGGATATCCTCCTGGCTTCTGCTGAAGCAGGACCGATCCTTTTTTGCAGCAGCCTTAATGCCAGGGCTGAATTCCAGAATCAGAAGCCTCGCTCTCCTTCCTTCCTGTTTGTGTCAGCCTTTCTGTTAATCTGCCCTTAGGGTGCCTTATTCCTGATTTTATTCCTGATTTAGCTCTGTATGGCAGATTAAGCCAGAAGGTTGTTGTGTATTCCTGGACTGTGCCTTGCAGTACAGACCTGAACCCTACTATGGACTTGTTTAGAGCAACCTCTTCCATCAGCTACGACAAAAATAATTTTCCCCCTTTTATTTTTTCCTCCCTACTTTTTTCCCTCTCTTGTAATGGTGACAGACAAATGAGATGCCTGTGCAGGACCTGTGTAACGACTCCTTGCTGACGTCTTTTGCATCAGGACACACAAGGGCTCCTTATCATTTGTCCACAACATAAGCATTCAGATGCTCTAGTTTCACAGAATGCTGTCGGAAAGGAGTCAACATCTTTCTGTCCTTGAAGAGTGTTTGATAATGATAAATTAGTGCCTGAGGTACTCAGTGCTGTGCATCATAAATTGTATCAGAACAAATAATAAGGAGAATTTATTTGGATGTGGGGGAGGTAGAATATATATGCAGCGGTATGTGTCTGAAACTGGGTATAGGCTGAGATGGTGCATTCTTACCTTGTTCGTATTAATATATTTACTGCCCAATCCAATAGGAAGCCTATCCAGTACATCAGAGGGGCACGAGCTCTCTCAGCTTCCTGTTATCATAGAAGAGCATACAGTTTTGCTAGCACAGGAGGGACTTCTGCATATGGGAACATCTTGATTTACATCTTGTTCACAAGCATTGCATGGAACGGCAAGGGTTTTTCCCCACCTCTTAAGTATGCCTCCCTAGTAACAGAGCAGGGCTTCTAAACCTGATGTTCGATGAGGAGAAATGAGTGGACAGATGGGGAGTTTCTCTTGCTGAAAGCAGCATGCCTTCTCAGGTGATCCTTCAACGCTGGACATGGAATTGCTTTACTATTTTGGTCATGGGGAATGGATTCGTGGCCTCAAATTACTGAATATGGAGGCAGTTTGCCACGGTTGCTTTATGCTCCGAAACAGAGACCTGTTCTTGGCTTGCCTCCTTTCTGTTGTTTCTGTCATTGTACCAAGACCAGCATATGCTACGTGCTATGCAGAGAGCAGTTCCTGAACACAATGAAGATTACAGTGAATCTGTAAAGCTGGGCACGTTTCTCTAAGCAAAGAATGAGATGGATGCCGTTCAGACTGGGAGTGGTGGGAAGGGTCTTGGTGGGTGACAGTTCTTGTGTCAGAGGAACTTTCCACCATCACCAAGGATGTTAGTGGTGGAGTATGGAATAGAAAGTGGGCATATAAACATGCAGGTAAGTCCTTGTAATAGGCCATGCTGATTGTTGGGGGAAAAATCCACTATTTTTTGTGGTGTCCATCATTTGCATGGGCTCTAGAAGTACTTGTTGCAAAACCTTTAGCTGACCAGGGCGCCATAGGAATTCCTGATGTCGTTTAAGTAAGCGCTTCCAAGGACGTAGAGGGTCTCTTCAACTTAAAAGCTGGGTTTTTTTCTTTTTCTTTTTTTTCTTTATCAGGGTACAAAGAACAATTAACAACATCAGAAAGGAAATACAAGGACTTGTTAATAATTTTCTGCGTGACTTCTTGTTTCCCTGAAAGGGTGGATTTTGCACTGTGTTCCAAATCTAACCATCAGAATTCTAAGAACCACTTCACATTCCTGTTTGCTTTCTGAGACTGACACCATGCAGGTAAGCCCATGAAGCCATGAAAAAACTTCACTTTAATTATATTTTATTTTACAGTGTTCAAATACACATACAGTGTGTTGCATGTGCCGTGATGAATAAAATAAATAACAAACTTCCAGGCATGATCAAATTTGATCTGTATCAGTGTAAAGACATTTTATGAGTTAGCCAAGCCAATATCACTGTACCTGATATTGTAAGGTAAGTCACCAACCTTTTCCCTTCAGTCTGATCTTTGAATATTAGATTAGAAAGCTCAGACTAAAACATTAAGTGGTCCAGAAAGAAGTGCTGTCAGGTGCTGGGTTTTTTTACATATTATGTTGTTGTTTTAATCAAATTCACACCAAAATCAGGATTGAAATTCTGGACTCAATTCTTGTTCTGTGCTTCTTGTGGAGTATTAATTTCTTTATCATCTCCAGGGTAGTGCTGTCAATCCATAGCTTTGCTCTGACTTTCTATCAGCCAAATTGTAAATAGCAAGAACATTATTACACAATGCTGGAGAAATTAAACTTAAGTACACCTTAAGCTTACATCTGATCCAATAATTTCCCAAAACAGAACACTAATTAACATAATTAACATAACCAACAATAGGTTCATGTTTGTCTGTATTTGGTGCTAGCTTCAGCCAGACATTTCAGAAACATTCCTGAGCCGAAATAGTAAGACCCGAAATATACTGGTCACGTGGGGGGGTGGTACTCATCTAACCTTTGGCACCTACAGAATAAATGTTTATGATGAGGCTTACCATGCTAAATTCTCTTTAGCGGAAGATGAATCCCACTGCAGACACCTGCACTTGCACAGGTATATCCCAGTGTGCTGGAAGCACATTACAAGAAGGAAAAACTGAAGCAAAATGGGAAAACTGACACAAAGATGACATCCCAGAGTAACTCTTATCATTTAACTATTGCATTTTCTTATTCTCATAAAATCACAGAATAGATTGGGTTGGAAGGGACCTCACAGCCCAGCCAGCCCCACCCCCTGCTGTGGGCAGGGCTGCCCTCCACCAGCTCAGCTGCCCAGGGCCCCATCCAACCTGCCCTTGAGCACCTCCAGGGATGGGGCACCACAGCTTCTCTGGGCAGCTGTGCCAGCGCCTCACTGCCCACTGAGTAGAGAATTTCTTCCTAACATCTAACCTATTTTTTCCTCTTTCAGTTTAAAGCAATTTTCCCCCTTGTTCTACCACTATCGGACTGTGTAAGAAGTCAGTCTCACTTTAAGTACTGGAATGCTGCAATGAGGTCTCCCCAGAGTCTCCTCCAGGCTAAACAAGCCAACTCCTTCAATGTTTCTTTGTANACTGAGTAGAGAATTTCTTCCTAACATCTAACCTATTTTTTCCTCTTTCAGTTTAAAGCAATTTTCCCCCTTGTTCTACCACTATCGGACTGTGTAAGAAGTCAGTCTCACTTTAAGTACTGGAATGCTGCAATGAGGTCTCCCCAGAGTCTCCTCCAGGCTAAACAAGCCAACTCCTTCAATGTTTCTTTGTAGCAGAAGTGCTCTAGCCAAAGAGTGTCTTTGTGGCCTCCTCAAGACCTGCTCCAACAGCTCCC
>PPHD01005445.1:3069-15454 GCA_002909625.1 Bambusicola thoracicus | reverse complement strand
TTTTTTTTTTTTTTTTCTTTTTTTTTTTTTTTTTTTTTTTTTTTTTTTTTTAATCCAGATGAAGCTTTTGTATTTCTCTGGTTTAAATGGCATAATAAGTGATTGATCTTTGCTCTTCTTTAGCTGTTGAGGACGAATAGAGGGTGCTTCTGAATTAAATACATCTTTAACAGCTTCTGGGAATGTCTGAGATGGAAGTTTAAATAATTACTAACATGTTTTATTGACAATAGTACTGAAAGGTCTCACTTTGCAGAGTCTTCTAACTTACCAATGCTTTGCTTTCACTTCAATAGATAAAACTTTGTTCAGTAGTTCTCTTGATCTACTAGAAAGTCAAGAATTATTTTTCTCTGAGAAACAACAATCTCTTATCTCCACCGCTTATTCCTTTTGGCTGTTTTGTTACCCCAGTCCATATAATTCTTGATTGTAAAAATTCCACCAGTTTCAGGTGTGTTCATTTGTTTCTGGTAATGACCAAATGCTAACTAGCTGCTCATAGTATTGATCAGCAGTTTTCATTTGTACAGTATGATTGAAAAATTATAAATCTGGACATGCAATTTCACGAAGATGGTAATGTAAGTGAACATAATAATATAAGCAAGTTTTATGTAGAACTTACATAACAGGGGATTTTCTTATCTTGCAACACAAATGAGCAGTTTTCTTCCTCCACTAGCTACTCATGATTCTGTCTGTAGAGTGTTTTGTTACATTTATTTTCCCTGTTATTTCTTCCACTCTCAAGGTACACCTGTTTCACCTGTTTGTACACTTGTTCAGCTTATGATTTTTAATGTATTTCATAACTAACGTAAGAAAAGCATTGGGCTTTTCTTTCCCTTTAGAACTTTAAACTTTAGCAATCTTAATCAAAAGAATGTCCAATGGGCAGAATTAAAGACCTCTAGATCTTAGTTTGCTAATGGCAGAGAACTGAAAATCAAGTCATAACATCGGTGTCTTAGGATGAATGTCAGAATAAGATTAGATTTGTAGTATATTTTGTTGTTACCCTGAGTACTGGTAGCAACTATGCAAAATAATAACTATTCTGCTATTGAAATATTCTATGCACTGACACTAATACATCATGTGATAGCTTATCTGAGATTGAATACTTGAAGGGAACATACAAACAGGAAGGGGAACAGCTGTTAACAAGGGTGGAGTGACAGGACAAGGGAAAATGGTATTAAACTAAGACAGGGGACGTTTGGGTTAGAAATTAAGAGCAAGTTTTTCACCCAGAGGGTGGTGACGCACTGGAACAGGTTGCCCAAGGAGGTTGTGGATGCCCCATCCCTGCAGTCATTCAAGGCCAGGCTGGATGTGGCTCTGGGCAGCCTGGTCTACTGGTTGGTAAGCGTGCACATAGCAGGGGGTTGAAACTTGATTATCATTGTTGTCCTTTTCAACTCAGGCCATTCTGTGATATTATGATTCTATGATTGAGCTCATGGAAAAATAATCTCACTGTTTGAAAATTGCAAAAAAATCTGCAAAAATGAATAACTCCTCAGGGAATTCATCATAACTGTAGATGTTCATAAAACTTAAGATGTAATTTTGCATTAGAAAAATAAATCTGAGAAGAGTAAAAATTTAACAGTAATTTTAAGTTCTAAATTATCAGGAAAATATGGATTTGTTTGACATTCCTAGCTACAAATCTTTAGAAGACTGTTATTGCATGTGAATAACAATGTTGAATCAAGTTGTAAAATTAGACTAATTGAAGCTGAGCATTTCACTGAACTTACTCAATTTGTCTTTAAACAAAAGATCAGAAATAAGTGTGCGTGAATAGCTCCAGAAGAGAAGGCAGCTGATAAAAATAAATTGTTTTAAATGTGCTCAGTTTGTCTAGCACTAAGTGGCATTCTGCATTGATTTGCCAATAAAATGAGGTTGTGCACAAGAGTGACCTTTATGGGCATTCTTTAGTGGAAGCTGGATTTAACAAATTGTTACTGTTGGAAGAGAAATTAACTTGAGGTAAAGTTTCCAGTGGTAATTCAGTTGAAGAAAGGAACAAACAGTTATTTTTTAATAGCTTAATAGATATTTTTGATTTTTTTAGGTTAGTGTAATTGCAAAAGTATTAAGAAGAAGCATGTCTTCTAGAACACATGATTATTAGGTGCTGATATTTCCTAATTGCTGAACAGAAATTTAGTTTTCTAAATGTTGAAACATACAACTAGGCTATAGCTTGCTGAAATACAAATTTTCAAAGTTTTCTCCTAATTATAGTATTGTATGTATTCAGTTTGTGTGCAAAAGTCAACTACATAATATCAAGTGCTATTTGAAACTTGGTGTTATCTGGCTGTTTATGTCTTCCATGTTCAGTTTTAAGATATTTGTACTGGTACCTCAGAAGTGGCTATGTGATAGGACTGTATCCCCAGTGTGCAATACAGTTGTACTCGTAAACTCTTTTCAATTGAATTTTTTTTTATTATTACATTTTCTGTTTTTCTGCGAAGTGTGGGAGAAGATGAGTACATTTCCTTTTGTAAAGAATGAAAGCTGAGATGCATTAAATGTTTTGTTATTCTGGAATAGAGCATAAGGTCTTCAGCCCTGTGGCAGATGCTGAATGTTCTTCCAGTTAGGGATTCATTTTGTTCAAGTAGCCACATTGACTTCATGAAAAAAAAAAAAATAGTCAAGGCTTACATTTAAAAAGTCTGGAGATTCATGCAGAATTGATTTTTCCTGAGGGATGGTGAATAGCGTATCCATGTATGAGAGAAAAACTCAAATATTCCAAGCAGTCATTTCCCCTTTCTCAGTATAAGGCTCATATCCTGACCTGATTTCCATCACTACTTCAGAGTTTAAGGCAACCCAAGGATATTCCTAGCAACCATAGTTAGTTTGTGTAGTTTGTGCAGTAGAGTACGAAAGGTTATATACCTGATCTACACCTCTTTTCCATCGTATTCAAATAGGAGAAAAGGAAGAATGAATGACCACAAACATTGCTCTTCTGCCTTGAGCAAGGCTTACAAAGCCAAGTATAGGCCTGTTTTATAGAACTTTTCTTTGTATAGAGCAAAAAGCACACCGTCTACACTAAGAACAAAAGTTGATTTACTGAATATTGAAGTTGTTTGTTCCTATAGTAGAGTATCTAAGTCCTGCTGCTGGATTCCTACTGACACCACTTTATATCTCGACTGGATTTCTGTATTTTATTAGATCTATCCTATTAAACTTAGAATAGGCAAATTTGCAATTAAAAAAATTACTGGCTTATACGTAGTTTATTGGTATTTATGGTGAGGTGACTGAGATGGAACTCTGGGATATTTTCTTTTTACCATATGAGACTTTTTTTTTTTTTTTTTTTTTTGCTTCAAACATATAAGAGGTGACAAATTACTTGATTTTTGTCTTTTTTTTCCAAAGATTGTTCTTCTATGCACTCTCTTTTGGCAGTAAATTATTGTAAACAACTTCAGTTTTATAGATTTAGCATACTTTTTGACCATCCACCTTTTTGTCTCTATAATTCAGTTTAAATCATCTATGTTTAACCGTTCTAAAGCGTTTTTAAGGTTAAAAATTATTTTGCGCGGATATTCGCTTTTGCTTTGTTTTTATTTAGAGTTGAGTTCACATTAGTCTCTAAAATATATATACGAATAGCAAAAAGAAGGTGCAGATTTTGGTACCAGTTCTGGGGGCTAACTTTATAACTACAGATGTTCGTCTAAAGTTTTTATTTGTGCATAATAGTCTGTATTGGCTGTAATTGCAGGTTGATGCTACTGAGAATGAACCAAAAAGCTTTATCTTTATGAGTGAAGACGCATTAACAAATCCTGACAAACTGTTGGTCCTAATTCATGGTAATGGCGTTGTCAGAGCAGGTCAGTGGGCTAGGAGACTTATCATTAACGAAGATCTGGACAGTGGCACACAGATACCATATATAAAGAAAGCTATTGAGGTAAGTGACAGTGTATATATGTACAGTTCTGTGTGTATAGGCATGTGTACTAATATAAGAAGAACTATGAATCTGAAATGTTGTAGTATTTTAATCTGTATTCTACATTTTCCTTTATGATCATCTTATTTGTGTTGCAAATACTTGATATTTTAAGAACTTTTGTCAAATAGATCTAAGTTTTTCTCTTACAGTAACAAGTTTTTTTAGTTTTATATCATTTTGTGGCAGCACTGCCATGTAGTGTTATATGGTAGCTAATGTGACAAGAGCCCTTAACAGGCAATGAGATGCAATACATGGCACTACAGAAATTTGTCATGATTTTAAGTGTTTTCTTTTACATTTCATTAAATTTGTACATATTCTCACTCAACGTCTGTTGTAATCTCATGATAACATTAGCTTTCATGATAACGGCAGGGTTTTTTTGCTAGACTTGTACTGAATTTATTAGAGGCACAGTCTTTTTCAGTTTTGCACTGAATACTGATTCATTGTGTTTCACCTATCAATAGTTGACAGTTAAAAGCATTTACATTTTATGGACACTATTCTGTTGTGGTCTTGCATGTATACGAGAGACAATGCACAACTTGTGCAATTTTTTTAACATCAAACACTGAAGTATAGTGCATCTCTTGCCTCCTGCTACTTTAGTGAAACTTACTGTACTAAACATTCAAAAAGTCTATTCAAAATTAGCTATTTCTATTATATTTGTCAAGATATTTTACCCTTGATATCGGCATTTTCATTGTGATAGTTGTACATTTTGCTATGTGAAACTGAAACTTTTGCAGTTTATAGAATCATAGTATGGCTTGGGTTGGAAGGGACTCTAGAAATCATCTAATTCCAACACTCTACAGCGGGCAGGGCTACCACCCACCAGCTCAGGCTGCCCAGGACCCCATTCAACCTGGTCTTGAGTGTTTCCGGGGATGGGACACATACGACTTCTCTGGGCAACTTCATCCAGGTCACCAACCTCTGAGCAAAGAATTTCTTCCTCATACCTAATATAAATTTCCCCTTTTAGTTTAAAACTGTGCCCCATTGACCTATCCTTAACTGCCCATTTAAAAAGTTGGTCTCCCTCTGGAGGGCTGCAATGAGATTTCTCCAGAACTTTCTCTTTTCCAGACTGAACAAGCCCAGCTCCTTCAACCTTTCTTCCTATGAAAGTTGCTCCAGCCCTCTGATCATCTCTAAGGCCCTCTTCTGGATCTCCTCAAATAGGTCCATGTTTTTTGTGTTGGTGGCCCCAGTACTGCAGATGGGGCCTCACAAGGGCAGTATATAGGAGGATAGTCACCTCCCTCCCACTCCTTGCTGGCCACCCCTCTTTTGATGCAGCTCAAGCTATAGTTGGCCTTCGGGAGACAGACAGCTGAAGATAGGTAGTTACATACCATGTTTGCCTTCCTTTAACATAAAACATTTTTAAAAGGCAAATGCAAAAACACTTAAAAGCTTCTGAAGTATAATACAGTTTTATGGTAGGTCAGGTGTAGGAGATTAATTTCCAAAGTGCGAGTTCCAGAACTTTTCCTAAGAGTGCTAGAGCGCTGTAGTTGCATAAATTTTAGTAATGGTGCTTACATGCCTACACTTTTGTTTCTTTTCCCTAAAGATGATGCTGCTGTGGCTAACATAGATGTTGAGCATTTAGGGATAATATCCCTAAATTAATGGAAAATCTTCAAGAATATTTCCAGGAAAGGAGAATTCTAGCTTCTTTGTCCTGTTTTGTTATTAGCTTAATGCAATGATTGTGCCAATGGAATAGAGGGAAGATCTCTGTTCCCTCAAGCTTATAACCTTAAAAACAGACTTCATATTTTTGCATTTTGAGCACTTCTTTAAAAATCACAGCAAAGGAACAAAAGTAGTTTCATAACAAAATATCTTCAACAGTGTAACCACTTGATCACATCAGGACATTGGTCTTGATGCTTTTATCTTTAGATTTCCTTCTTGTTCATTTTTTTTAATTTGTAGTGCACTTTTGTTGAATAATTCCAACTGTTGTAACAGCCACTCTGCCCTTTTGTCCATCATAAAATTGTGGCAAGTATACTAACTGTGTAGAGCACATACCATCTGCAGTGATTTTTATTATGTAAAATCAGCTACAGAGCATATCAAATTGCATTATTTTAAGCACACTGATATTATTGGTATCATGTAATCACTGTAGTGCGCATTGAAAGTCTGTCTGGTTACATAAGGCAGTATCAATAAAAGTCAAACCCTGCTGAAGGTACTTGGAGTCATTATATTATGACTAAAAGAAAAAAAAAAGGACACAGGTCATTACAAAGTGATATCATATCTACCTCTTGTACAGATTGTATAAATTACTTTCCCAAGTGCAGAAAGTTATGGTAGAATGAATATAAGGGCTCCAATTTTAGTTAACAAAAATTGTATCCTTTTCTGGATTTTCTGATATTCAATCATCTAGTTGATTTAGGCATTTCTATCACGTATGAAATGAAAATAACTGACCTAGATAGTAAATGGGCTGAATGAAAATTGTGATAGCTCCTCATACAGTGTTGCCAGTTTGAAAGAAGGAATTATATTCCTTGATATTCTAGTGTTTCTTCTTAGAAGAGGTGTCATTTTTGAGTGAAACCAGTAGACCTTATCAAAGCATAAGATTACAGTGCTGATGAGAGGAGAACATGGATTTTTTTATATATATAATAAACTGTGAATTTGAAGTGGATAATCGTATCTAGGATTTGAAAATTCCCCTGATCTGTGGTGAGTGTGAAACATGTGCATATAGCTTAAAACATTTGCTGGCAACTAGGTTTTCATTCGCAAATGTTCATTTGCTGTTTTGAGCACCACAGTATTTGAAAGACATAAAACTACTAGAAAGCATGCAGGAATGCTACGAAGATGGTTACGGGTCTGAAGGGCAAGTTGTATGAGGAGCAGCTGCAGCCCCTGGGTGTGCTCAGCACAGAGCAGAGGAGCTGAGGGGAGACCTCATGGCGGCTGCAGCTCCTCACAGGGAGCGGAGGGCAGCACTGAGCTCTGCTCTGTGTGTCAGCCACAGGGCCCGAGGGAACAGCATGGAACTGTGTCAGGGGAGGGGCAGCTGGGGGTCAGGGAAAGGGTCTGCATCAGGGGGCGGTGGTCATAGAACAGGATGCACTGGGCAGCAGGTATGGCCCCAGTGCTGGAGTTCAAGGAGCGTTTGGACACTGCTCCCATACACAGGGTTTGGATTTTGGGTGGTGCTGTGTAGAGCTGTGAGATGGACTCAGTGATCCTTATGTGTCTCTTGTAACTTGGGATATTATGTGATTGTACTAAAAATGGTTCAACCCAGCAGGCTGCTCAGCACTGCACAGCCACTTGCTTATTCTCTCATGGGGGATGGGGGAGAGAATCAGAAAAAGGTGAAACTCATGGGCTGAAATAAAGGCAATTTTAATAAGACAGAAAAAGATGGAAAATAATAATATTAATAAAAATATATTTGTACAAAAAAAGTGATTCACAGTGCAGTTTCTCACTTGCACATACCACCTAACACCCAGCCAGTCCCTGAGTAGCAACCCCCTCCACTCAGCCAACTCCCCTGCTTTTATAGTTTCATATGATGTCATAGAGTATTCTCCTTTTTGAGGAAAGAATTAAAGACATGGCACTGTGCAGCCTGCAGAACAGTGAGGGGGGATCTTATCAGTGCTCATAAATATCTAGTGAATGAGAGTCAAGAGAATGGGGCTAAGCTCTTTTCAGTGGTGGCCTATGTTAGAACAAGGGGCAACAAATACAAACTAGAGCACAGAAAGTTCCATCAGAATGTGAGAAAAAACTTCCTTACTCTGTGGGTGATGGAGCACTGGAACAAGCTGCCTAGGGAGGTTGTGGAGTCTCCTCTGGAGATATTCAAAACCTGCCTGGATGCTTTTCTGTGTATCCTACTGTAGGGAACCTGCTTTAGCAAGGGGTTGGATTAGATGATCTCCAGTGGTCCCTGCTAACCCCTACAATTCTGTGACTCTGTAACTTACGACATACATTTGCAACACCTCTACTTCCCTTAAAATAAAAACAAAACAAAAGTCATAGGTCAAAACCATATATTTTTCTTTGCTGCTTTCCTCTTCAGACAGTGATGGAACTACCACAAGCAACTTTCTGTTTATTTCTTAGAAAAACTGAAAACAGGCATGTAAAAGGTGGAGATATCAGTATAGAGTGGATTTAGGTCTCATATCCAGAAAGTTAAATGAAGGGAAAAACGTAGAAGAAACTATTTCTTTCTGGCACAACACTTTCAAGAAGAAGGAAGAAGAAAAAAAACAGCCTATCATAAAGTGTGTATGAAATCAGGGAGAAATGGAAAGGCTTAAAATTTATCAGGCTTCTAGTGGCTTGGGGCTGATACATACTGGAAAGAAAAGATCCAAGAAAAAATATCCTAATGGGAATTCCAGTAGCTAGAAAACTTTCTTTTCATCTTAGTGGTTCCTATAGGTAACACTTCTTCTTCCATCTTTTATATCAAACTGTATTGTGTAGATTCAGTCCTGTATGTAGTAGGTGTTAGAAATAGTTTACAGGGTTTTGTATAAAAAGGAGGTAAGATTAATGTATGAAATTAGAAAATCAACTCTCATAGTGTAAAAAGAGATTTTCTTTCATAGTGTAAAAGAGTGAAAAAGAGAAGAAACAAGTGATGGGATAGAGAATGCAATGTAGGAAAAGGAAGGGAGAGAAAAATGTACAGAATGTTAGAGACAATTAAATACATTAAATTGGGGTAGGATCAGATACACTTCAGAAGTGTAACAAGTACAAGGCAAGTATAAGGCAGTAAGACAGTAAACAAGGATGAGTAATAGTTCTAACATGCATATTAGAAAGACAGTATGAACTAAAAGGCAGTAATTTCCTATAGATATAATGCTAAACAAATATTTCACAATTTTGATGTTTTGTTAAAATAGGACTTCTCTACTGCAACTTTTTGCAATGAGAAATACAGATTTTTGATAGAAGCAGTCCTCTGACATGTGACAGACTGAAGTTCAAATCTCTCCTCTGGGAATCAGGGACTATTCCACTTCTAATTATAATACAATACTGAAGTTATTCAGTTTTTACAAATAAACAGATGTAAATCAAAGGAGGAATTTCAACCTGTTTCTCATACCTTTTGAGTAAATATCTGATTCACTGTCTCATAGAATCAGTCTTTTCTCTGTAGCTTTTTATTTAGATGTTTATACAGTGACTGAAGCAGCACGAAGAAGAGACGATGAGAGACAGAGCTAAATTATTTAATTCGCTGATTAGGGAATTTACTTGGGGTGTCAAAAATTAACATTTTATGCTTCTGATTCCATGTAGGTAGCTCAAGGTCTCCCATAATCTGTCAGTCACTGGGCACTTCTGGAGGTTAGATTGTCTGGTTCATTGCCAAGTGGTAACAGCATGGATGGTAATCAAAACATTCAGATGGGAGATGTACAAATGACACCAGTGATACACTGTAAAGTGATACCTGGGAACAAGCAGGAAGGGATGCCAAAGGCAGCTACTGCTTTATGCAATAGTGTTCCCTCCATAGTGACCAGAGAAGCAGATTCTGTGCTTTGAAGTCTGCTGGGTGTAAAGCAAGGAGAAGCTGCATTCGAACTACTTAAAGTGGCAGCTTGGTCCTGGGGGAAACAGCAGCTCAGCTCACCTTGGACACTGGGAAGAATTTTGGAGGCCTCTTATCTTTGGTACATTTCCTCTAGGGAATAAAGTGGAGACCAACTTACTGTACTTCTTACAGGAATGCAAAAAAACCTGATGGATGCTTTCTGCCTTTGGAAATTCAGTGTGTTTGTTACCTAGGAAAGCTGTGGTCCCAAAGATGCTAATGAAATTCAGCCACAGCAACTGTCAGCTATTCGATTTTCAGTATATTTTTTTGAAACAAGCAAGAATTGTTGCCTGGCTTCAAATTCCATCCCTCTATGAGATTGCTTAGATATTGTTAGGATTACTTACTGGAAAATTAATGCTTAATATAAGGGTAATAGCAGGAGAAAAATAGTCTTTTCAAAGAGCCTGGATGATTTTTTAAAAGAAATGTGGCAGAATCCAGACATCGGAGTTTCCATGAGCAACTGAAAACAGGGCTGGCTTGAGATGGACAACATCTGCAGAAATCTTTCCTTAGAATGTAATATAACAGGATTTTCATCTTGTTTTTCCTTGTGTTTGACCTATTCTTAAAGCATTGCCTCTACAGTTTCTGTTGCAAGAATACTGTTGGTTCAATTCAGTCAGATTAGTATCATTTATTTATGCAAAAGTTGGTGGTAATATTTAATGAGAATTGCTGAGAGTTATTACTTTCTTATTTTTCAGTAAGATGTCAATAATTCTGTAAGTGCATTGAAAGGAACAAAAAAAATAATCAGGTGTAACAAAGTAGTAGTAAATTTACCCACCATAACTTTTATTCACCATATTGGTTAGTAGCTGGTATGGTAACACATTCAAGTCTTATCATTTTGTAAAAATGAGACAGATCTGGTATTTAAACATTATTGTAAAAAAAGAAAAAGAAAAAAAAAATGCATTATTTAAACTGCAGTGTCAAGAATTCTTGCTGAAAAACTTCCATATCTTGTGTTTAATCATAGAATATATTTTTGACAAAATTCTCTTGACTCTATTTGTCATATTTTAGAACCCGAGGTTTGAAGTTTTGTCTTAAAGATTACAGGTACTTAGGATATTTCAATGAGGTGAACAAGTGACACTGGAAATAAAACACTTGGCATTTCTTTGCATTTGCAGTTTTTATATAGAACAGTAATATTTATGCTGCTTTTACTGCATATATTCATGGGTAGTTACAGTTATAGTGTCATAGTAATCATTATCTTATTTGGGAATTCTAGTATTTTACTGGACATAAAATTTCAATAGAATGGACAGGAATGTGGTGTATTATTTTCTTACAAATAGTATTTATCTGATTGTACTACATATATTTGTTTATATCCATTTTGGTAGGCTTTCAAAATAACATTGCCTGTAAAGCACCTCTACATAGAGAAAACTTATTTACATCTTACACTTTTTTGAGAATAATACTAAGAAAATTAATGTTACAAGTAATCAGATGTGGGGTTTTTTTGAGATATTTCCTGAGGTAGAAATACAACATGCAATGCAGTACAAAATAAATCATCACATATAAATGGCATATAGTGTGAAAAAAAAAATAGGAATGAAGGAAACAGTGATGCCTTTTTAAACATTTTGTAAGGAACAGATAATCTATCAAGCACTGTTGTGAAATACTGATCACCAAGCAGACAGAAGGACAAGCTGCGTAACTAGTCAGAATTAATATTAATTGATCACATAATATGGAATATTATGTAATAACGTGTATAGGTGTTTAATCAAGTTAGAAATTCAAGAAGAGGTTAAAAGCTCAGGCTAATACTGAACTGACAGGGTATATAAACCCATACCAGCCCCCATGCCAGCAAAGAAAAACAATGAGATGACAGCTCTACTGTTTGGAGAGAGGTTGCTAACGACAGCTTATTCCTTTATGATTTCAGCTCTTGACAGAAGACAGGTCTGCTTGTTGCATCATGGCAGATGTATCATTACCTTCTGGCCCTGTCATGACTGAACTTGAAAAAAACCCACTTGCAGTTCTAAAAATCCAATTACCCTTTGGAATTTAGTCCAGCCTTTATAAGATGCATGTGTAGAGATGCATTACCATTGTTACAATAATTGCTTATATTACATTCTTACTGTTATCTGTGCTCCATACATTTGGTAAGATAAAGCTACTTCAGGATTGCTTTGTTTTCTTTTATTCTGTGAAGTAGCTTGCTGCAGAACCTTACTCATAGTTTTTTACTGACCCAAGAAAATGACTGTTAATCTATTTGGATAAATGTGACTTGAGAAGGTGATGCTTTTTTCCTAAAACCCTGTAAGCTTTCTTTTCACTAGCTAAATATTGGGTTAAGAATATTAAAAATAGATCATGATCATCTCAAAAACAAAATTAAATGTGAGCATAAAGGGTATTTTTATCATATGCATATTACAATATTTTTTTTATTCCCGCTATCTTCAACTTGTTGGATACCTAACAGTGACTCTGGAGACTTAGAAAAGAGCAAGAGGGGGTGTGGATTTTTGAAAGTATGTCAAAAGCCTTGGGGTTTGGGTATGATCGGAATTTCAATAGGGGTTGAGATGAGTTTAAATGCATAGAAGGCGAACGTAAAAATCTTGTTTAATTTCTGTCATGTTGTTCTTTTTTTAGTCACTCTGATGTCTTTTTCAAATCTGCTTTTCTCTCAAGCTTTGTGATACTATATCCAAGATCTGTTTTTTTTTTTTTTA
>PPHD01005444.1:0-26394 GCA_002909625.1 Bambusicola thoracicus | reverse complement strand
TATTTACTTATTATCTATGATGGGAAAAAAACTCTGAAAATACCTTTGGAAACTCAAGGACAATGTATCCTCACAAACTCCGTATTAACGTATAGCTTCACGCTGATACTGTGACTCTGGAACTGTGAGTTAAGGGGGAGGGTGCAGAGGTTCTAGATATACTGGGGTGACAATTCCTAGTAGTTCCAGTGAGACAAACTTTTCTTAACTACTTAAAAAAAAAGTTTGTTTTTTTTAAAGATGCTAACTGTATTACACCTCATTTGAAAACATCTAAACTAGAAAACCCTGAAAACACAAAATTTTCAATAACTGCCTAGTACCTTGCACAAACAACAGTCATTTCAACTGAGCACCTTATTGGGTTCCTTAGAACTCCTAACTATGGATTCACTGTTGCTACCAGCAATATATCTCAGTGCACTAGCATGTCTAAAATATTCTTGCCCACAGTTCAGCATTAGTAGATCCCTACTGCTGTGTTTTCTCATGAAAATCACGTTAGCATGATCTTCCTGATTAATGTGCCTCAGCACTTATAATTACTTCATGCTGCATATCAAAGGAACATTTAAAGGAAACCACAAATGAAAAAGAAAATTAAAACGCAGCTCAAATTTGTTCGGGTCACTGGAAGGATCTACCACTGTGAGTGTGAAATATTGATGGTTTGTCATTGTTAATTATTCAAGCTGACATTTTAACTCCAAGCTGAGAAACTGGGAGGGGAAAAGAATTTGTTAGCGAGAAAAAAAACAACCAACCGTATCCTGAAATTTACAGCTCTGCATTTCTAGATAATTCTTCCTTCCACATGATTGCCTTTCCCTACCCTAAAATAAGCCTTGTTGAGCTGTTACTTCACAGTATTCAAAAGAAGCTTGGAATTCAAGCTATTTAGCTAACTAGAGAGCTATAGGGTAATTTTTAAGATATTACTTACAATATAACACCTTCACTAAACGCACTTCCAAGTTCTGAACAAATGATCAATAAAGCCGTTGGAACCGCAGAATGAGTGCAGCCACATAGGAAACAACAGCCAAATATGAGGACAAGTCAGATAAGCAGTGTATCTCATCTCACCCATGTGAAACCAACATTCTTCACATATTCTCAGATATCCAGCTCAAAGCTGTCATTTTTTTCAGCTAACATCCATACCAGCTGTTCTTTAAAACAACAGAGCTACTTGCACTAAAGGAAGTGATATTTTGATATAAAGCCTTTGAATCAGATCCTGACCTAGAATAAACTGGCCTAGACCCATTGATTTCTTTAAGGCTATTCCAATTTAAACATTCTGAGAGTTCAAAAACAAAGGCAAAACACTGCAATTGAAATCAGATTTCACATTCATTTGAACTCTATACATCCACTCTTGTTTATGAAAGTACTGCTCTCAAGGGGAGTTTTAGAAGGGCAGTAATCCAGGACCAGGCTATAGGTATCTGCATAGATACAGACTCAACCATCCATGTGATTTCTCTGAATCTTCTTTTCTGACTCATCATAGCAAATACATGACACTTGAGAGACTTGCCTACCAAACACAAAGGAGTCAGCTCCCTCATCCTTCCTGTGATTCACATATGCTACTTTTGCTTTTAAATTAAGGTCATGTTGGTTCTTGGCAACAAATCTCATGTTCTGCTTTATCCTCATATTTTGGCACATGATACTCATCAGGTGGCCCAGTTAAATATCAGGCTGTATTCTTTGCTATAGGTCCTCCTAGTTACATTTCAGTGGTATTACTGTTCAGCTCTAGAAGCTTTTTTTGTTTGTATGCGCTCGCGCTGAAGGAGTAACAAGGTTACACTGTCTAACACTTAGTGACATGGGGAAAAACATCATAGAAAAATAGCCAATCTTTGAAAGGTAGGTACTACCACATCACATGGATGGAGAAATGGAAAGAGATCTTATGGCAGCTCATCCTTGACAGATGAACATCTGAGAAAGAAAGAAAATTTAATAAAATCTTTGGCAAAGGATCTGTTGATAAATACTTACAGCTGTCTTCTTCTTCTGTAAAAACACTAACAACGTAGCAGGCGTAGACAAAACCCACCAGCTAGAAAATAGAGAGAATAAATCATTTCAGCATCAATCTTGCAAGGCTGGTCAGAATTTACTTGGCATGATTTTAGCAGCCAATATTTATTCTCCGCTTGGCAGCACTACTGAAATGGTGTAGCCAAGTCATATTTATTGTAAGGTATGGAGTGCAGGTGTAAGCTTAGATGAAGATGCTGCAGGGAGCATACTCAGAGCTCAAAACAAAATACTTGCAAGACCCATCCTCACCTTCAGAGTAGAGACCCGCTATTGCCGGACGGATTGGGAAAAATAAGGGCTGGCTTTTTTTATACTAGAACTACCATATTAAGTTAAATCTTAGTAAGAAGTGATGGGGATGCAGGAGTGTGCCTGATGTCTGCAATAGGACAGACACACAGACATACAGCATTAAAAGTTATTAACAGGAACAAGAACCATCAGCTTTGTATTTCTGTAATAAATAGCATGGAAGGGTAGAGAAATTACTTGGGTGTAGGAGTTACTAGCAAGATGAGAGTAGTTCTTATGCAGATGAGATAGAAACTTAGTTAACCAGAAAATCAGTGATGTACAAGCAGTAACATTCAGAACTGAGATCTTCTGTAGGTTAGGCTTGGAGATCAAAATTCATTGGAAGAAAATTCCAGTCTTACTTTAGGTCCGCAGTTTCTACATATCTTTCTGTCTTCGGAGAATAAATACTTTGCATGAGGTAATCAAGCTTTGGGCATGCAAAGTAAATGGGCTGGAGCACAGTGTAAAAAAAAAACCAAAAAAAAACAAGCAAGGCAATAGCAATGGTTTTAATTCACACATTGCATAGGCTAGCAGGAAATTGCCACTTTCTAGGAACCAGATAGAAACAGGAACAGTAAAACAATAGGGTGCCTCTCAAGTAACACCTATCATGGCGTGGTGTGACCATCATGTCACTGATTGCCCAAAAGAACGCTTCGAGCAGAAAATATGAGTGGACATTAAAGTGCACTTTATGATGGCCTAGCAAGTCTGTGCTTAGTTGATAGTCTGCAGAAGTTCTAATATATCAGAACTGCCTCATTCCATTTCAGTACCAAGCTTTCACCCAGCCTGAACAGAGAAACAAGCTCTTGGTACAATGGGAGTTAAACATTCTAGATCCAGCAAGGTTTTATTTTGCTCTGTCTTCTTTCTGTTAATCAAATATCCTCTCCATCCTTCATTTTACATCTTCACATAACACCCCACTTAGCAGTATCTTGGTTGACAGTAACTGTATTAGTAAAGTTATTGTGAGACATAATTGTTTTCCACTGTGAACTCAATTTTCTTGAACAAGAGTTAGAATGTAACATACAGTGACTCACTCTATGGGAAGACAGAATGATGCATGGTGAACCCAGAAAAGTAGAGTCCATTCATTTTTAATATGACAGAAACATACATCACACTAGAAAACAAAAGGCAAGTTAATGAGATTTCTACTGGGGAGTTATAAGGTATCGTTGATTTCCCATGCTCTCCCAGACAAAAAACACCTCGTTGGAAGGAAATAGAATATTTTCATAACATCACCAAGCCTTGTATCTCCTTTACAATCTCCTATAATCACATAAGAGACAAGCTAGCTCTCTCTTTTGTTTTGGGTGAAACTTATCAAAACATATCCCAGTACCTTGGTGGAGGAGAGATGGCTCTACGCATTCAGCATTTCCCCTGTTGTGCATTTTCAAAACTAGTGCTGCTTCACCCTAAGTTTCTATAAACTACAGCATACCTTTCTCAGAAAAAGGTCCTTTCAGGCAAGCTGAAAACTACAAGGCCGCCTGTATTGACCAACTGTTTTTACTGCTGACTTCAACAATCGCCTCGAAACAGAACCACTGCTGTTTAAAAGTAAACAAAATAAAGATCAGAATAGTCAGATATCTTCTTCTCCTCGTGTTTCTATTGTGCTACCAACAACAGCCTCGTTTTCCTTCTTCGGGCCGTTGGGCGAGTGGCGGAGCTGGCCGTGGTGCTGAAGCTGGCCCGCATTGCCAGCCCCAGCTGCGCCCAGACAAGCAACTGTAAGCCAGCAACTCAAACCCTTACCAATACTCCTGGAAAAATAAAATGCTTCAGTTTAAAGCCGGCACAGCATTCAGTGGACGTCTAAGCACTTTTCTGCGTGCTCTTGTCTCTGATGTGTGTTTGCAGTCACCTCAGAACCACGTTAAGAGAGCTGTTATGCACATTCTTTGCAATTGCTCTGCAATATATATTTAAGCTTAAAGATCCAGCATTTTGTGTTCCACAAGATATAAGGTCAAAGCATGTGGTTTACATGCACACACATATCCAAGCAGGAAAGATGCATCTTGAATCTATGCTCAGATTCCAAGGACACTCCAGGGAGACCTTCTCTTTTCCCAGAATTTCCTGTCACATCTCAGAGTAGGAGCTTTGAGTTAATAACAATGCAAAATGCATATCTGAATCCATCCACTACTACTGTATGCTATAACATACACACACCAACCTTATCTAAGTTTGCAATTTCTGATATCCATTTCTGGAAGCTCCTAATTCCAGCTCCATTAGAGTGGGGAGTTCTGCTTTTATTTAGCTCTTGATTGTTTCAAAATGACTTGATTGATGTTTAATATTTTCTTGCATTGATCTGATAACCCGTTCCTTCTTGACAAGAGTTTAATCAATAATAAATTGCCTATTCAATATAATATTTTCTTTTTATTCAAAAAAATCTTGTAGCCTGTCCAGGACAGGATAGCTTCAGTGACAAATGAGAGAAGAAACAACAGAAACATGAATTGGATTTTGATTGGCTGACCTAAATTAAAAATAAATATTAAAAATTAAAAATATCACCTCAGGGATGAAGCGAGCTCCTGGGAATCCCTGCATCTTGCCTCCTACATGAATTGTGAATGAAAGACAGAGAGGAGGAATGCCATTCCTATTATCTGGTCCCTTTCACTGAAGGAGTCTACCAGAACATGGAGTGAGCAGACTCCAAGAGATACCAGTGCTGCCCTTCTGATTTCATTCTTGAAGTCACTTCAAGTCCTCAGACATCACTAAGATTAGTAGCAGTTAACACAGAAGAAAGCTGCACAGAGGCCAAGAATACGGAAGTAACTTCACTCCTGCTCAAAACACAATCTTTGTTGCTAATTTCGGTAAGAAAGAGTTTGTTTTAAGCTCTACTATCCCAGGGAATGGCAGTAATTCTTAGATCTTTACAAATTATATAGGGGTGGTGGAAAAGGAGGAAATAAGCCAACTGAACTTGTGAAATACTGAAGTCAGTGAGGTAAAATGACACTAAGCTATTGCTCTAATTCCCCAAAGAATGTTCTTGGGCTTCAGCCTCTGCTGCAGGTTCTCCACGTGCTCTGCATGTTCAGTACCAGCTTCTTCCAGGCTGCACAAGTATCCGATTAAGCTTTTTATTAGGAACACATGTTGCAGACAGGTGTGTTCAGTCAGTCTGTCAGACAGCCTGGGAATGCACACACTGTTGAATAAGAGAGGATGGATATGGGATATCCCAAGCATTCTTTGGGCAAATCAGCATAGCATGAAAGGCAGAGATGACAAGTGTACCCAAAATTACAAAGAAAAGAAATTCATTCCTCAGTCATCTCGAGTAACTTTTTAATAGCAAGTTGAATAGTGCTTACGGAAAAGATGCACTGAATTAAAGTATTGGACCACAAACACTGAGTTACAGGAAGAACAAAAGAAACAGACCATCTGTCTGCAAGTGTGCAAAATACATGAAAAATGGGAAGACAAGTTTTAGGATGTGTTACCATTGCATGTGTAAAATCTTAGCTTTACTTACATCTGTCCTAGTAAAAATCCTGGGCTCTTCAACTCTTCTTTCCAGAGAAAAGAGAAACCCACAATTCCTTTTTTTTCCCTCTATCACAGAGACTATGTTCAGAGTCTCCTTCAGTGCAGATGAATTCTATGTCTCACTGCTAATCAAAGCTAAGGAAGAATATATGTTCTCAGCACAAAAGGATATATAGGTATAGATAAAGACATCTCTGGCCAATTCACAAGCTGTAAAAAGCAAAAACCAGCCAATGAAAAAAAACCTACTATGACCAGATAGTCAAATTAAGCAAAATCCTTTGATTCCCTGACCTTCTTTACTTTTTGGATGCAATCACAATGACTGAAAATCTAGCTTCTGCCAACAGCAAAGCATCTCTTGCGCCTTGCTTCTCACATAACATCTGCTGTCAAAGCTTGCATTGCTGCCTTCCTGGGAACCTTCCAACCTGTCAGTTGGAGTGAAAACAGCAGACAGGCAGGCAAGGGAAAGAGATTTCCAGTTTCCATCCCATTCAATGGAGCCTCAGGAAAAGCCTAACCCTCCCCACTCCCAGAACTACCATATGGATAGCCCAGAGCTACACCACATATTTCAAAACCAGAAATCACCCCTCTTCCTGCTGGCTAGCAAAATGGGGAGATGCAAGATAAATCCTTGCTAAGAATACAAAACAGATTTTTTGACAAACTGGTTGCTATTGCATTTCCTGATTGGGTTGGTAGGATTAGATTTACGGTGACATTTCTATACCAGTGCAGATTTGAAGAGGTTTTGTTCTGACAAGTTTTTTTTTTTTTTTTTTTTTTTCCTTCCAATATCTTCCATGCTAAACCATCAAGCAAGATTTTCATCCTGGGCCATACAGCTATTCATATCATGTGTTGACTGATATTCCCAAGTTTGATCCCACTCCAGATTAAAGCAGTTGCTTTTGCCTTCAAGGAACACAGACAAGCCGTAAACAAAAGTAGGCTGAGACCTTATGCATACTCTTCAAATGTATGCACAGGAGTGGGATAATACAGCCACAGCAGGAGTCAAGATGACAGCCATCACTGTGGTTACCATATGGACTAGGGTTTGCTTTCTCTCTCCTTTGGCAAGTAAGATCAAATTAAGCAAGATTAACTCAACCTCTCCCCAAGTACACAACACAGTGCACTACAGTCCTTCAAAACTCTCAAGGAATTGGTATCTCCAGAAAACGAAAAACTCCTCAGCTAGATACTCCATAAAGAACACTGATATTGCACTGCTGCATCAGGAATCAAAAACAAAAAAACAAAAACAACAACAAAAAAATCAAGTTCTAAAAACCCTTAAACAAAGCAAAACCAACAGAAGAACGCAACAGTTTTGCCTGTCCCTCCCCCTTAACAAGGGTACTGACTATTATGATCTCAAATGTGCAGGAGACAAGGAAGGAACTAGGTCACGTCCATCACGGCATCCCCTGTGCCTTCAATTCCTAGTCCTGTTTTTGTAGTATTGATCCAGCCTCTCTGCCCGCCTGCTGCATGGTACCTGCCAGGCACTCTGGGAAGAACAGTAGCCTGTAATAAAATCTGCCTTAAAATGAGATAAAGGGAACAGAAGAAATACTGGCAGGGATCAAAGAGTTTGACCCTTAGAGACTAAAATGGGAAAGAACTGGCTGTTTTCAGGCAAGGTCTGAGTGAGAATATGAAAAAGCTTTCTTTCTGTCTTACCTCAGAAAAGCAGGGAGAAGTAGTTCTATTTTCCCCACTACATGACAAAACTGTATGAGCATTTCAGAGCTGGCAGGAGCTACAGGCCTGGGGCTTCAATATTCTACTTTTATTACAGGACAAGTAGAAATTTACCTCACCCTGTACAGCTCAGCCCACATGGCTTTCTTGCATGTGAGTACTGCATTCTCATTTCCAGAGTTTAAGATGCAAAAGCCTGCTGCAACTGAAGTCCCAGAGGGAAAGACAGAGAAAATATTTACCCACATTCTATTGTATCTTAAAGTTTCCTCTTCTGTTTCCCTATCTGCCCCTTGCGGTGTCCTGTGGATGCAGGTGAAGGAGAAAGCACTCCCAGAGACACAAACTCATACATGTCTGTGTGATCACTTAGATTGGGGCCATCTGCTCGAGTTAGTTAGATGACATAAAGCAAAGGTCTTTCTCATCCAACTTGGGACTATTCATTGGCCAAGCTTCTACCTGGGGCACAGGTGCTTGTATCAGTTAGATGTGTAGGAAGAATGTTAACAGTGACGCACTTCTGCACTTTGAGCTCACTTCTGGGAAGTTCTGATTTCAAAGCCTGTCACTTACTTCACCAAACTCAGGAACAGCACCAGATCATCAGCATCAGTCCTGTCCTAGCTAACAGCTCTTAAAAAAAAACGGCTTCTAATCTTTTGGATACCTAGTTTTTTCATACAGATGCATTGCAACAACTCACACATCCTTTGATTTGGATCATCTTCCCTGGAGGAAAACACACAGAATATTAACGGCCTGCATAGAGGCCAGGGAGCCCATCCAACTCAGGAAACAGGAACTTCTCTCTCTGCCTGGTTTGTGTGACATAGCCAGAATGGAGTCCGAGTCTCGCCTGCTCCCAGGAGTTCACTGGGTCACACGGATTATCCCAGCTAATAGGAAATACAGGATGAAGACAGTGGAAATCTGTAGCAAAAAAATGTGCAGAGAAGTACTTGGAACTGCAGAAGCTTGGAGTTTCTCTGTATTTGTAACCCTTTATCATTTCATCAAGGCAAGTTACTCCTTTTTAAGCCAAAACTGAAAGCTGAAACATACATATTTCATCTGTCCATGTCAGTTTGTACTTAAAGCCACTAACCACAAAGTAACAAACCAGAGCAGATTAGAAAGATGTGGGTTGCTGGCACCACTGCAGCTACAAAAGGCAAGAGCACCCATGAAATAAGGCAGACAACAGACCTTTTCCTTCAGTTAGTTTTGCAGACAAATGAGAAGTAATTAATTAACAGTGAACACTAAGGACACTGAATTACTGCAGACTATGGAAAACGCAGATGAGGAAAGAGTCAATAGAAACATTTAACGCACGTCTTAGGCGTTAGCAGAAATAAAACATACTGCTTTCTGTGCTTCCTTCCCTCACCCATCATTAAATCACACACAGCAGAAGAAATCCTTCAGAAGTCTCCGTCCATATTAAAACACAAATTTCCTCACTCCAACGGGGATACAGAATGATTTGTTATTGGATGGTTGTGTGTGATGCATAACTTCATTAGATTCCTGCTATTTGTTTCCAAACCTTTATAGCAGTATTATTCACAAGAGAGAAAGAATATTTACAGAGGCTTTTTCAATCAGATGATGTAAAATCAGTGAAAAGTATAGACCACTCATGCACCTGGAAACAAAACAGCATCTCCCCAATAACCGCTGCCCTGTGGCACTCTCAGCACTGTACTCACCGCAATCAGGATCTGGAATGAGCTGTGCATGACCTCAATGTACCGATACTCCAGGGCACAGCCTATCACAGAGATATAGGAATGGCTATCCAGTCCTGTGATGCCAGACATTGAAGCTTCCTTCCTTACACAGCCAGGACCGTTTTCACTCCACCACGACTGGTGCCGGGAGATGTTAAACGTCAAGAGCTCACTGTCCTGAAAAGTTGCAAAGATATCTCCATTTACTCTGAGAGTATCTGACATGCTGTATTAAAATCAATGGAAACAGAGTTTTTGACGTCCCTACTCTCAAGAAATGCTATCACAGATCAAAATACATTGGCCTTATATTCATTATTAAAAAGCATCCTGTAAAAAAAAAAATTTAAGTCACATGTTATGGATATGCTCTTCTGAGCACTGGAAGCATCTCAGAGAAAGAAATGAACTTCATACCCCCAGAGTGAATTTCAAAACCCGACAGATCTTCCTGTGCTCCTGGGTTTTAATCCATCCAGCAAGTTCCTCTACCATTTCCAACTGTCCAATTTCCTTCCACACTCTTAACATATGGTGTTTCTGCCTCTCCTGTTGACCTTATGCACTGCCAGCCTCAGGTCAGATTACCCAGCTGAGTTGAGCTGCTGACCTCGCAGTGATGATTGCAGCTTCTTACAAACACTTTCCCAGGAATTCCTTATCAACTCCAACCGGCTTTTTTTGTTTAGCTCTTATCTTTGCTAATTTGATAACCAGTGCCACTGCGAGTAGTGCAGGAGTTGTGCATGCAAGCAGCTGCTCATTTAGAAGTGACAACACACTAGAGAAAAGAGTGGTACCTGTTGTTATGCCCAAGAGTGTTTTGGGATTTTGAGCTTATAGGATGCAGCAAAGCCCTCCTCCAGATGTCAAAACAGAAATTGAGAACTAGCAGGAAGGCACAGGAAAGATCAACCACATCACTGCAGACATGAGCACACAGTGCTGGGTGCCCAGCATCACTGCAGTGCAGAATCAACAATGCCTTTTGACCACAGGACAGCATAGGGGATTGGAAGTTTTATTCTGAAGGATAGATTGCAACACAGGTCAGTCAGAAGATCCATGCATCTCTACTGGGTAGAAATAGATATTGGATATATTCCCCCAAGGTAAAATGTTTAGTGCCTATCTATATACTACCTAGTACCGTCTTACTCGGGTCAAACATGCTGCCTACAGGAAAGAAGCAGCTCCCAAAATTGCAGCGGTTCAAGCCTGAGGTATTCACACTTCCTAACAGGAGAAGCCTAATGGAGCAGCTCTGCAGCCTTGGTTCCCTATAGAGTCCAGAGGGAACAACAGACAGAGCACCTAATCCATGCCCATGTCTGAATCACCCTCAGGAGAGAGGGCCCATCTCTGCTGCCAGTAGAGGGAGCTCAGCCAGGAAGGCCTGCAGATACATTTTCATGTGTCTGCATTCATAGCCAGGGGCAAACCTGAGTTATAAGAGCAGAAAATGAGAGTGGCAGCCAGATGACTTGTGAATGGAAGCCAACAGCCCCAGTACACACATCGTGTGGGAACCCTCCACTGCAACACAGATACTCAGAAACAGTTTGCAGAGCTGTTATTAAAATATGCTGCAGAAAGCACATGTTAAGAAATGTGGACAATTAAGTGGGAAGACAGCTGCCAAGTTCCCGACATAATCACTACAACAGATGGGATGTGTTTTACAGTAGATGGAGGAGGGCATGGAGATGAAGTATGGCACGAGTGCAAAAGTACTCTGAATAGCAAAGGAAAGACAATAGAGAAGATTTAACAGTTGGGAGTGTAAAGAGAGCTGTCTGCATTTTAAAGGCTGAGAGGAATAATGAGATTGGCAGCTCCAGGATAACACACACAGTGCAAGGTGCTGTGCTATCCACATTTCAAGAGACAATTTCCTCTTGTATCTTCTCACAGTTCTGGCAGAAATGACTTCAGTCTTCTCCCTCAACTGGGCATTGCTCTTCAGTGGTCCACAGAGATCCCATCTATGGACCAAATCACAGCTTTTCTGCAAAGCTTGCCCTTTCTCTCCCAACTCTGAATGTTCTGAGATGCATGGATTTTCCCACCTATCAGCCCATCCCATGCTATTCTCAACTCCTTTCAGAAGAATTCTTGCATGTTAGGAAAAATAAGGAGGATGCTTTTCTTCTTGATTCTCCACATCATCCGTGCTTATAGGTTTGTTTTTCCAGCTTAACTCTGTTGCAGAAGCAAAGAGCTTGTTTGTGAGTTAAACATGAAAAAGCAGAACAAGCGCTAGGCTGCAGATAGATGGGTGGAAGAACAGTAGGCCCCAAAAGCCTAAGAAGCAGTCACTGTTTTTCCACTTACAGTTACACTTCAGCTCTGTCCAAAACTTATTATCCTCCAGCTAAGAGCTGATTGGAAAAAAGGAGCCCATTTGAATTCTCAAAGTACAACAACTTGCACCCGTGAGCCATCCTTCTCACAGATATAACACAATACTGATTGCACACCAGAGTTGTGCATGCCCTCAGGTTCGCAGTGCAGACACCTTTCTGAACATGCATCTGTCTGCAGCACTGCAGGGCACAACAGCAGCACAGATGAAAGGAGCTCAGCAAGCAAAGCAGTGCTGCTGTTCCTTTGCTCGAGTCCCTGGATGGATCTCCTTGGAGGATACCTGCATGAATGAGGCATAATAAAAGAGCATTCAAGGAAATCAGTTAATTGACCTTCTGTTGTTCGGTGCTTGCTAGGAGATGAGGAAAACAACCCTAGGATGTCTCCTGTGGTTTGCCAGATTCATTTGTGAGGAGATAGTTGAAGAGAAGTGAAACTATAAAATAAGGTACACTAAAACCATGAGAAAAGGATCAATCACAAGAAAATTTAGGAAACAGCTGTTTCCCCAAACCTGTCTGTAAAGCATTTGGAGTCTAAACATACTGAAATACTCTTCAAAACGGCGTGCAGCTTGAAAGATACTAATGAGTCCCAGAAGGGAGCAAGCCCTGCTGTAGGGAGAGAATGAGCTGTGTAACCACACTCCCCCTTGTTCCTTGACAGGATGCTATTTGAAGGGCTATCGCTTCCTCTTTAACCTTCAGCCTCCTGAGAAATATGAGCAAAGAGCGATACGAGCTCCTTCCCAGGAGCGTGTTGAAGGCCAGCCAAAAATCACATTTCTCTCTGAACTGCTGTAGCACCTGGTTGCTATCCATTTGCCATCAGTGTGAGAAGGAAGATGACAGCACTAGGACTGTAGTGCCTGCCTTTTACAGTCTGTTTTCTGCTCCCAGCTTCACCCCACTGTTTCCCATGGGGAAACTCACACCTAGCTCTGACACTCAGGGAAGACAGCTGTGTTTTGTAAGCTTATTTCTAAAATAGTCTTTTCCTGAAAGCTTTTTTCAAAAGAATTTTTTTTAAGGGACTAATCGGAGATGGTTTTACATTTAGTTAACAGCCTTCTGAATTCCCTCCCCAGTATTTCCTTAATTACCAGACAAGGCGGCATTATAATGGCTCAGGAAACAAGGTGAACCCTGTATGAGGGCTCCCAGAATTTGACAGCAGAATTGTTTTACATCTTTTAGGTTGGAAATATTTCTATCAGATTGGGAAAAGTAATGTTTATCTACAGAACGTGACGTGTGCTGAATAGCCTCATCACCCCGAGACAACAGAGAAATGCTTCCATTGATTCTCAGCAGGCTTGCTGACAATGCCACAGTACCTGGAGGGCAAAGCTCAGGCTTCCAGTTTCTAAACTGAGGTGGAGTTGAGGGACAATTGTAGCGATATATACATTTATCCATCCTCCTCTCCGCATTTATTCAGGTACAAAGTCATCCTGGAGATGCCATCCAGATTCTCTGGAATAAAAATAACTTCCCCTGCACCCTCTCCCCCTCCCCCATCATCTGGCTCATAAGGGTTTCCTTTTTCCTCTTGTTTCAAGAGGAGATTTAGACCACCACGGCTCCGAATTCAGATCAAAACATTATGTAGACTGGGGAGAATATAAAGGGGGAGGGAAGGGAAAAAAAGAAAAAAAGAAACCATCTTTACAAGATGAATAATTCCAGGGGGAAGAGACGAAGGAATCAGTTGAGGCACAAAATAGCAATTCCTCAAGCCTCTCTGAACACTTCTCAAGTTCATGATGAAGAGTCAGTCAGCACTGCAGCTGGACAAACCAATGCTCTTATGTCTTACCAGCATGATTTTAATTATTAATTCAAAGAGACAACTCATACCGGGGTGTTGCAGCAGAGCGTGCTTTACACTGAGTAGGCAGTGTAGCATGTTATTTCAGAAACAGCCCACGTATTCAGAAGATAACTTCCAACAGCTAGGTAGACAAAGAAGATGGAGATTAAAAGGTACAAACCAGAGGAAGAGGAACAGCAGTCTGGAGAGTGGGCTGTCGGGGAGTCCCACTAAGCACCGTGATATGGAGCAGCAGTATTGAACTTCTAGGTACAAAATTTCCCCCACACCCTGCAAGTGTGCTCAGAACTCTGAGCAGAGACAGAGCTGCCAAGAACCTCTCAGAGGTATATCACCACCTCACTGCTGGTGCTGAGAAGCAGCTTTTCAAAGCCAGATTGCTGCATCTCCGGTCTTCTCACTGGCAAGGCACTTCCAGTAAAGCTGACATATGCTGACATACTTACAGGCCTTCCGAGCAACAAAGGAAGTGTTTTCTTAGACACCTGCACAGACCCATCTGTGTCTGCCCACCTAATGAAGTTTTCCTGGGCCATACTTTTCACCCCCTTATTGCTACTATGAAAAGGTGGCAAGATAAAAAATAACAGGGTAGAAAGACAGAAGTCAGGCCAGTTTAGCTCTTCCAGGAAACAGTAAACAGATTCAAAGAGCAGGAAAGAACATTTTCCCTTTGGATTAAAAAATCCTAACCCTTAAAGGTAGTTATAACTAATAGTTAGGGGGTAGCAACAGTTAGCAGGTCACTATAACTGAGCAGAGGCAGCTGGAACAGCCATCCTCAGGGCCTCCATGGCCAGCAGAGAGCAAGCACTACTGGAGGAACGTGGAGAATAAAGCACTCTGGGAAATGCTGGGATATACAGAACTAAATAAATAGAGGGTGGGAAGTGACAGACAGACCACTCAAAGCAGGAAAGGCACAGGGCAGGAACGATTACTTGAGAAAGGAAGGTGAACAGCGATCCCCTGAAGTGCTTTTTAACAACCACACACCTACCAGTCCATATTCTATGGATAACATTGGCTTTGTAACTGAGAAGCCCAAGTGCAGCAACCACAGACACAGAAACAAAGAAAAAACTGCTTACCTTTGGAAGGCCTCAGGTATACCAGAATTTTTAGCAAGATATCCTCACCTCCACTGCCAATCCTTAAATGAGGTCTGAGAAGGAGTGGATCCTGGCTCCAGCCCTTCCAGTCACTCAGGTGCATTGCATGCAGCTGAACTCCCCTGGGTTGGCCATGCCTTCCCACCAGGTGCTCCATCACTGCTTCAAGCCGTGGCTTAGCATTTCTGCCTTACCATCATAACCATTTCCTCAGTTCTCCAGGCATATCCTAAACCTGTTACAGAAGAACCACCTGAGTCCTTTCTCCCTTTTGTCACCCCACCTGAGTTATCACCTGTTTCAGTTGCACTGGGCTGCCATTATCAGCCACTAAGTTCACAAACCCCATCCTTTCTAGCTCACTGCCCTTTCTGCATTCTCTCATTATAAATTAGCCAGCTGCTGACAGATCTCCCTGTCAGGCTGCCCTTGTCAGGAAGGCAGAGGGGCCAGGCAGGAGTGCTTCCCTCCCACAGGCTCCTCAGGAATCAAAGGAAACAACACCTGAAGACCTTGCTCAGAGTTATCAGCTCCTGAAAACCTTGTACACGGACCTAGCGACTGTGAAACGCCTGTCTGAAATACTATCTAACATACCTATGCTTAGTTTAGTAGTTAATGAGTTACCCTTTACCTGACCAGCTCCACCAGCATCACTCCACTAGAGGCCTTCTTCTAATATTTAGAATCTACCTGCTTATTGCAGGACTACTTACAAAGAAAAGGAAAGAAAGTACCACAAGTTTTTCCTCACAAGAGAGCCTTAAAATGAAACAACTCAGGAAGAGTAGAGAAAAGGCTGTAAAGCATTTTACCCCAAACAGCGTTTGGTTTTGTTTTCATTTTCCCCAGTGTTGCCACTAAACCAGCAGCGTGAAGCTTTCATTGCGGCCATAGAGAGAAGCCCACCGCATCAGTAACAACACACACTGCAACCCAGATCTATCAGAAGTTCCCAGTCACGGTGAGCATCCCACAGGCCAAATAAAGGTTCATTATGCACTGGCTTTGCTGAAACAAGCCGCAGTGCAAAGCAAGGTTATGAGGTGAAGCCCCTCTGCGATGGAGAAAGCAGTTTTTCGTGCTGTCTGAATTGCAGAACAGCAGCCTCACCTCACCTGATGTAGGGCAGGTTGGGATTAGTAAACACAAACAATCAGCTGGCTGGAAGCAAACGCTGCTGTCAGGGAAGCTCCCAGAGCAGTTTTTCAGGCCAGTATTTTCTCTCCTAAGGGAGCTTTAAAACAGTTAGATAAGAATTTCTCTTTCTTCTTTTAATTGGCCACAGCCAAGATCGTCTCAAGCTGAGCTCCCAGCTCACGAATAATCGCTGGATTGAGCAAGAACTCTCTCAAAGTTTCTATGGATGATTGTGAGGGGAAATGGAGATTAACTGAGGAATTAAGAAGTTACATGTTCTTATCTGCAAAGGATTTATGCTGTCACTCACAACTTACTGCAGGCCTGTTAAAACAAATAGAAATGAAATGCTGTTCCAATTATGACTGCAACTTAGATGCATGACCTGGGAATTCAGGCCAGATGTAGAGTGCTCTCGAGTGAACCCATAGCCCATAATCACCCTTAGTCCGCTAAGCTGCAGCAACACTTCGCATTCATTGCTCACAGCCCAGGCTTAACTTAGGGCTCGCCTCCCATTTTTATTATTTCTGACTCACCCCTTGTTGAGCAGGCAGCAACACTGAGTTCTTTCATCTTTAAAGAGCTATCTTTGAAGAGGCAGTAACTCACAGCTCCCCTGGACAGAGGCCACTGTAACTAAGAGGGAAGAATTAAGGCAGGGAAGCCACGCTACCGAGGCAGTGTTCGGAGATGCACCATCATCCCCTGTGTGCCTTTATTTGTTCCCAGAAGGTGTAACATCAGACCCCTTGCCCAGCACATCCACCACAGCTACCCATCCGTGCTGCCGAGGGACATCAGGTCTTCAGCAGGAGAAGGAGGTAAAAGATATCAAGAGATACCAGAGAAGGAGTTCCAGCAAAGTTCTTAGCCCAGACTGAGCCCCCCCTGGACCTCTGCTCAAGAAAGAGAGCACACTCACTGCTCCCCCCTGCCTTTCTCTCCCCCTCACACACCTTCCTTCCCAGGTGCTATCAGATCACAAGGGGATCAGCTATAATCCAGTTAGCTCACAGCCTTCTTCAGTCACCTCCACATCACAGCTGGGAATTAGTCCTCAAATGCCATCTCCTTTCAGGATAGCTCTGCTGGGAGGCTTGCCCTTACCTTTAAAAAGCAAAGACACTTTATCCCATATGCCAACAGGGCGTATTCCAGCTACCACTTGTGCAGCAAAGGGCTCCTTATGAACTTTTAACCCCCCGTTCTTGCCATACAATAAGCATTAATCCTCCACAACAAGTAAAGCAACCCTCTCAGTATTAGAGAAAGCAAGGTTAGTTGTCAGGTAGTCTCCTCCCCTTTATCACACAACTAAGCTCTGTTCTCTTTGCAGCAAAGCCTGGGCACGCACTCATGGAGCTCACACTCACCTTTGAGAGCCCTCCCACTTCTAAGTAAAAACAGATGATGAAAATGTTCCAGGTGACCCAAACTGCAGTCCAGATGGCATACTAAAAGAGAACAGGAGGGAGAGAGAGAAGCAATAAAACATGAGGAAGTCACCGGAATCATCTTATATATATACACATATATATATATTCCAGCTGGGGGCAGTTAAATGCACTGAGTCAGCACCATCATCTTTTTCTCTTCCTGTGTTTCTCATATGCAGAAGATCCTCTGCCTAATTAGAGGCACAGAGGCAGAGCATTGGAGGGAGTGGAAGAGCTCCTGAAGCGTGTTTGTCCAACATCTATTTCTCCCTCTTTGTTGTGTGGTGTCTTTGTTTCATTTGTACAAGTAATAAACGTCTGAAATCTTCCAAGTTTGGAGCAAGTACAGCAGAAATGCAGAGCGCTGAACAATGTGTTCTTCAGCACATCCAGGCACCTCCTGCTAAAGCTGTTTGCAGTGCTCATGCCTCATTTCCCAAGGGCTTTACGTGGTTCCTCATCACTTGCTGTGTCCCACCCGAGGAAAGGCTCGGAACAAAGCGGATGTTACTTACCACCACTATGTAGCGAGGTCTGTACTGAATGGTGCCAAACAGGCCAAGGATAACAATGATGATGTGGAGGAAGTTGGCTAGGATAGGGGCCCACTGGTATCCCAGGAAATCGAACACTTGCCTCTCTAATGCAGCAAGCTGGAAGGGAGAAGGACAAAGAGTTATAGCCTCAGGACTCACAATGTTCATTCTCAAGGTTTTGACTTTGCTCCCTGAGCAAATCACCGCAGCAGCTGAAGTCGTTACACCCATCCCAAAGCAATTTACTGCCTATGAACTAAGCCAGTAGCACAGGACGTGTATCTACATCCCCCTTCTTCTTCACACCCCTCCCTTTCCCTCTTGTGGCTGAGCTAATGTGGACCATGAGCTCCAGTGCCTAAGTGAGGGCATGTCCTCTATTCTGTGCACTTTGCAATGGGGAGGCAGTCCTGGCAGTGAGACAGTAACACCTTAAATGGCTGCAACAGGACTTTCAAGAACTCATTTATCAGAGCTTTCAGCATCACTCCATCATTCCTGACACCTCTCAGATTTCTGCTCTGCAGCACACATCCATCAAGGTGAGAGGGAGGAGAAAACTCTCCCCTCTGCCCTCCCCCAGCAGAAAATCCTGCCATCCAGCAAAGAAATTCTGCAAACACACTGGCTTTCCAGGAGGACACACTGTGCTCCTTTCCAGGGCTAATAACCTGGTTCAAGGCTAGTACTATGATCTAGAAATAAAACCCCATTAGCACTGAGGTGCTGGGGCTGATTTTCAAGCTTATTTGCACTAAGACGTGCTTTTCATCCGTAACTTATTGTTTGTGTATCAGACAAGCAACTGCTTATCTGGTTCTGAACCACTGTGTTATGCATGCAGTTGTAAGAGCAAAACCAGCATCCAGTTGCATGCTAGCCTTAAGGTCCCCACCACCTTTAAATGTTATGTCTACAGGTGAAACAGGGAGTGGAGGGGACAAAAGGGTTCCTGAGGCTTTTTCCAGCAGATTTCAAAGAATGCCTTTTCTTGTAAGATTTCAAGCTGTTTAATGATCAGAGTAGCTTGTTGCAGTTACATTATGACTTTTCGTATTTATTTTCACCTAAATAAATCATAGAATCATAGAATCATAGAATTACTCAGGTTGGAAGGGACCTCAAGGATCATCAAGTCCAACCGCAGCCTAACCATAGTACCCTAACTCTAACTACCCTCATTACATTTTACCACTGATAGTCAATTTAACTACTAATAAGACATTAAGAGTTGGATGATCCTTGTCTGCTATGTGTAATCCGCTATGAAATGTGACATCTTTTCCTGGTTTGGCTCTATGATGGCAGCCAGGGGCCAAGCACTGCAACTTCTGTAATGACTTCTGGACATGAGTGGTTGCAGACCCCCATCCCACTGCGTGATGAAAGAAACCACATCTATCAGATGGGCATCTCCTTCTCAAATCAGCTGGGAAATCACCATCACACCCCTTTTGGACTAGAAAGATATCGCAATTCTCAATGTTATCTTGGAAGTTCAGCAAAAATCTCTGTTTCATAGAACTCCATATTGGCCCTGGGTAAAGGGGATCAATCAGTAAGCAGATTTCCTCATTGGCACCTCTTCACCAGCAAAGGGGTATGGAGAGACCAGGAGGGAACAGTTCTAGTCTCAAAATCTGTCTCATCTGCAAATGAATTAGCCTTCCCTTTGAAGCAGTTCTGATCAATCTGAAGCAGCAGGAAGATGCCATGAGATGTGCATCATGGCTACATGCCGCCTCCGGGCAAGGACAGCTCATGTCACTGCTGTGCCTGGTCCCCCTGAGCAGGGAGATTTTCTGTATCTCATCAGAAACCGCAGTAAGAGGTTAACCACTTAATCTTTTAGGAGGGGATTAACGCACGTACCTTAACAATATTTGGAAATTTTGAATCCTGACTGGCTGGCAGTGGGTCACTTGACTGTGACCGCTTCATCCAATCAGGTGTTTAATTGGCTTTGTGTGTCCCATTAGCGTGAGAGCATGTGTTGCACAGAGATGGCATGACTACGTGTCACTGAGCCGAGGGGACCATAGGGTGTGTGTTGTGCACAGATAATGCCCTGTGCTGCTCAGCCTCACCTCCTGCCTTCAGGTCCCCAAAGGGGATAAGGATAGATTCTGTCTACATTAGCACTCAAAAATCAGGGCGTCCATGTCTAGAAATGTGTTTTCTTCTCACAAATGAACATTTCCCGTTAGGCTGTGTAAAAGGGGAAATCTTGCCCTTTGGCATCTTGATATTTCCTGGCTTGTTTCGACCTGGGAAACCGTTGGGTTTTGAACTGAGTGGTACCCAACCATCCTGAAGATAATGGTTCCCATGACCATAGGGTGAGAAGAGTTCTTGCAGGATCTTTAAGCTAAACCACCTTTGCACAACTCATGGAGAGGCCACTCACCCTTGGCCATACTGCACTTCTCCCAGTGATCTTGGACATCAGCTTCAAATCGCATTTTCTTCTTACGATTGCCCTGATCTCCCAATTGTTTCTGTCCTGATTTGTTCCTTTGCTCCCTTTCCTGCATTTTTAAATGTTTTTGTGTCCCTGAGAGCTGCAGACGTGGTTCGGCTGTGCCTGTGTGAGGTTCAGCTAAGGGGGAGCAGGAGCAGTCGGTGTGATTCTAGATGATGTGAGCACTCAGATAAGGTGTTTCCTCATTTATATGAACAGGAGCAATGTTATGTAGGATAGGCATTGATGGCAAACTCAAACGTTGCTGATGAAACTCTAGCACTGTATTATGGACATGCAGGTGGTTAGGCTGTGCTGCAAGCCAGCTGCTAGAAACGCAGTCTGAAGTTACACTGAGCCGGTCCCTGCTCCCCGAGGAATCCAGGATAATTAAGAAAACAGTTGCTACAAACGAATAGATAAACAACCGTTTCACTCATTACATTCCAGTTCTGTGTGCAAAGCATACCCATTAAATGCCGCTGAGATTTGCAGGTACACAGGGCTGATGTTTCACTAAGCTGGCCTGGATCTGGGCTTGGTAGCAGTGCAGCAGAGGTAAGGAATGCAGTCGTACCCTTCCTTCCTGCTGCCTGCAGTTTGGCAGCAATGACGGCCAGCTCTGCCCCTGCCCACGTGTGCCAACAGACCTGCACTCTCACACTGAGCCTCTTAGCAGCCCCTCTTCGTGAGCGGGGAAAATGCCATACCTTTACTGCAGCATTCTTTACAATGGATGATTCATGCTATTCTATTGAGAAACCCTATTACAGTCTAGAGGTATTGGTTGTAAAGAGAAATTTCACAGATTGTGGCACAGGTTTCTACACCCATTCAAAGATGACAGGACCTTTCCATCAGGGAGAACAATTTTTTCTTCTTTATGACTATTCTTATTAAAAATAGTATTTCTCCTGCTCTTTTTGCTTCGCTAGACCGTAGAACTCTTTCACCTTTCACTCCTTAAGTTAAATGATTTGTTGCTGTGCTAAAATCTGAATGGTTGTGGCAGGCTTCCTTCTCCTGAAATAAACCCCATTTCTGCTGATCCGAGTGAAACTGGAACAGCAAATGAGCATGAGAAGTGCTCGTTAGCCAGGCAAACAAAACGAGCTGAAGCTCTCAGCCGGGCTGCCCTTCACTGATACAGCTGGGAAAGGTAAGAATGGAGAGAAGGCAGAGTTTACAGCTCACACACTGCAATAGGCTCTGTGAACCTGCTAGAAGGGACGTGCTCATGGTCTCCTGAGGATGTGGCACAGCTTCTCATTGAACAGATGACCACCCCCAAGTTTGGGATGGGTCTGGCAGGGCAGTGTCACTGGCAGATGCTGATGCCAGCAGGACGCTCTGAGCTATTCAACGTGGGCTGGGGGCAGCTTGTTTAAATTCTCCTGATCTTTTGGATCAAATAATCACATCTTTGTCTTCTGCTGCTCCTGTCACATTGGCTAGCTGGGGAGCCCAGCCTGTTCCCCCTGTGCCTGCGCACTGTTGAGTGCGAAGGGATGCAGACAAACAACTCACAGCTACCCGTACCCAGCTGATCTCCATGTGTACACCTACAGCTTGGACACTGGCAAAATGTGTGACGTAAGCCCTGTATTTACTTTCCCACCTGCATGAACTGCAAGAGCCCCCAAGCTGCTCCCATGGGTCCCGCCGTACCCTGCCACATTCGGGCTGTCTGGCTCAGTCCCCATCCGTTGACTCAGCTTTTGACTTCCTGCCAACTGGCTTTGCTTTTTAAGGAGATGCTCGTTGTTTGTCTGCTGTGCAAACACCAGCAGGGTGGCCAAGACTCACTGAAAAAGGTCACGGGCCTTTTCTTGAGGAAAAAATGGCATTGATTTCCTGCGGTATTTTGGTTGATGGCTTGAGTTCAGGGCAAAGTCACAGCACTACTATCCCTGTGAGACATCATATACAGATGAATGTTTGAGTGCAGCTAGCTAAAACAGCAGGAAGAAATTAAGGAAGCCTCCAATGTCTCATTTTAATATCTATCTATTTGGGTTTTGAACACAACTATCTTTTTTTTTTGTGGACTCTCCCAAACAGCCTAAGTTTGGCAATGCTACATACTTGTATGGTTTCATGGGTAGAAAAATTATTGAGTTAAATGATAAGCTTGCTTTTACCACAGTGACTGCATTTCTAAACAAATACAAATGGTCCCAATAGCTGTTTAATTAGGTTTGTCTGAAAAAGAGCAATTCACTGAGCTGCTGCATCACATCCCCCTAACCGATGGGCTTGTTTGCTGGGTGCCGCGTCCTTGCCTCTTCTAAAGTCAGCATCTCACGTGCTAATGCACGCTGCATTCATGAAACCTCATTTTTCTTCAGTAAGTGTTGTCAAGGAAACCTTCCTTGGGGCCTTGTGATCCACAGCTCCCTTCCCAGCATCCCTTTCCTGAATCACAGAGGTCAAGAGACTAATTGCACAGGAGGTCTCTGGTTGTCACTTTGTCTCTCAGACGCGTTTGGTCCTTCTGGCCACTGGATACAATAAGCCCCATTCTCTGCTGGGCTTGGTGTGCTCCTTCCCCAGGAGCTGTTTAAACCCCTTCTATTCACACAGACCACAGGGAGGCCTCTGGTAGCAGACCTGATACCCTTAAATCATCAGTGTTCCAGAAACAAACTGGTCACTCCTAGGGCTGGGGACACAAACGCTTCCAAAGACAAGGCTGCTGGAGGAGCTCCCACTGCAGATCGGTGCCCAAGCAGCTCTCCATGCCATAGCTGAGGATCAGGTCCTGCACAAAGCCCAGGCAAGCTTAGCCCTGCAGAGTGGGTCAGCACAACCTCCTATCAGCATCCTGCTGCTGCACAGTGCAGATTTGCATCCTCACCTCCCCTGCCCTGGCACATTTCTGCTCTGGATTCTCCCATTCTGAGAGCTGGCACCAATGCCCTCAGGAGTGTCACTGTTCTGACCTTGACTGCTGTGCTTTCTGTCACTGATGCATTTCACAAACATCCTGGCTGCAAAGATATGTAATTATTCAGTCCCACATGCCTGAAAGCTGCTTAGCATTCCAGGAAAGGCACGATCCTCAATAAACACAAGGGATGAGGCTGGCACTGAGGTATTCTTGGCTTGTGCTTAGCATCCAGCTTTGGAATGACTGGGGCTTCCCATTACCCCACGTTTCATGGTGCCCTACCAAAGGGCACATCCCCAGGTGCAGCACAGCACAGGATTGTGAATGGGCAGCTGGGGGTACAGGCGAATGGCTCTTGCACTTAACATTCAGAGGAGAAAAGAGGATGTCCAACACTGACTTTCTGAACGGTGTTCAGAATACAGCTCCCAAGAAGAAGACTGCATCCTAGGAAGGATTTTTCTCAGTGGAATTATTGCCCTGTATTACCCAAATGCTCCTAAATTGGTGTCCTGCTTCAGGCCCGTTCTGTTTTTCAGGACCACATCTCACCGCAGGGCTCAGCCTGACTGCAGCAGCATCAGAAACTTGAGCTGCTCTCCTCCCTCCTCTCCTGCTTGTACCTCCTGATAGCATCTGAGTCCCGCACACTGCTGTGATTGCTGATTGCCAATGAGATCAGCAGCCAGGCTAAATTAATAAGCAGGTGCCTTTGTGATCAGGCAAAAAAAGCACTCTGACAAGAACGAGGAACTTGTTCTATTAGTAACCTACATCAACATTCAAACCTAAGTTTCCTAAACGTAATTCAATTAATCAGTCATGCCCACAATGGCCCTGCCCCCAAGTTTTCTCCTTCCTCAGTGTCACAGCTCTGCATTGGCTCTGCAGCCTTGAGATGGAAAGAGGGAACACAGGAACAAAGGGGGGATGACTGTTTGCAAAAGACACAAAGATAATGAGTTTCTTCAACAAGTGCCTGGTATTTTCCTCAGTGAGATGCCCTGTATGGCACAGCCTCAGCCCAGGCTCTGCCTTTCCCTTCCCACTGGAGGACTCGCAGCCCTGTCCCAGCCACCTCCTACCAACAGTGCTGGGCTTGCAGAGAGCCTCAGTGGGGGGGAACCTTCTCCCACCAGTAGCACAGATTTCACTCTTGAGCAAAGTATATTGAAGATGTGCCATTAACTCACCAGCCATCTCCCTCGGGTGACCCGCTACCATTTATTAAGCCATCGAAACACTTGAAAGGCTGTGAGGCAGAGCAGCGCAGGAGATCAGCGGGAATTTAATTCTATAATAGATTTATTTCCTGCCAACAAGGCATTATATTACATGATCTCTGCCTCTGCTCTGCCCGGGAGGCCGCAGTAAGTTTGGGTTTCTTTTCATGGCAGGGATGCAGGGAAAAAATGAAAACTCTTGGAGTTGTTGGCTATAGGGACTGACCCTATAACTCCTGTCCTAAGCATGGTAAAAGTGCTCAGCTAAAATAGCTAGGTAGCACCTTGTTCTTGCATCTTGCTGCTGGAAGAAAGGAGCAAGCACATCGGGTCGGATCAGGATTCAGTGTATACAGCTCATGAGACAGCAGCTGGACACAGTTTACACAGAGTCGTTGCTATCCTTGTTACCTTTTACACATTTATTGGAAGCTGCAATTTTATTTTCCATCTGGTTACCCCGTGGTTGAATTGTCAAATACTCTACCGCCAGTTTCCCAATGGAGGAAGAAACTCTTGCTTCAGGCTCAAAAAATCCGAGCTCGGTTCTTCTGTCATCTGCACGCAAGAGAGAGGCTGACTGTGACAACAGAGAGCATCTTCCACCTTGAGCTCCATGGAACAAAAGGTTCACGTCCTGTGCACCCTGCATGTCTCATTCCCAGCTGGCACCTGCAGCACCTTCTCCTCACAGAAGCCTAACAGTGGAGGTTAGCTTAGGAGTAAGAAAAGGGCCTTTCTGGGACCTCCTGGAGCTGTTTTTCTCACCCAGGGAGCTGCTTTCCGTGGCTCCTCACTGCACACAGCAGTGGGAGCTGGAGCAGCTGAGCCCCTTAATTAGGTCACGGCTGGATCACACGTAAGGCACTTGCACTGCCCAGAGCCTCTATAGGAAAATCACATCCTAGCTCTGCAGCTGGGGCAAAGCTCGGGAGGGGAAGGATGTCAGAGCAGGAATCATTCTTCAGAACTTTGTCCACAGGAAAGTGCAGGGCCCTGTTTCAGTCTGCGCTCAACAGCTGGCTCCCTCCCTCCCTGACACTGGAGATAAGTGGTAGCGTTGCTTTAATTTCCTCTTGCTCCTGCTGCAGTGCCAGATTGCTTGGATATTCATAAACAGAAGGGGTTTAATGAAAATTATAATTAGAGCCCTGTGGTGCTCTCGCAGGTCGCCTTTACACTGGGCTGCCTATTTACATTACAAATCAGGCTGGTGTCACTGCAGAGTCCGCTGCAGGAGAAGAGGATTCATTAAAAGGAAAGTGCAGGGCTTGTGAGAAACACGGGAGAAAGAAAATGATATTGTTATTATTAATAATCTCGGAAATTGGGAGCTGCCACGGTCTCGCTGCAACTTTGCTCCGAGAAGAAAAGCCCATTTGTAATCATCCTGCAGCAGGCGGGGAGACGGCACGGCCACCCAGCAACTTCCACCAGTAATTACAGTACAAACGGAGCCTTTTCATGGAGCGTCTGTTTCTCATGGAAAGCAAAGTGGCAATGAAGATTTTATCTCCCTCAACGGGACGCAGAGAAGCCCTCTTAGCACTCCAGCCTAGCTGTGAAGTTGTAGGCATAGGGAAAGGCAACATGTGAAGCCAAAAGGGATGGATTCCCCGTGATGTTACAGCTTTCCCATTCCACCTGCCAGCAGCTACATATGGTGTTTTTTGCCCTGCTGTAATAGCATGTACAGCAGCTCCTCGAGACAAGCAGAAGCCCCCATTCTGGTAAGCACTGGAGTTAACATGAGGCACAGCGTGCAGTCCGGTGCTGGAGATCCCTATAAAATCTGAGCCCAACTGAGTGGGGGAGAAGATCCTGTGGGCACAATGCAGAGGCTGTGTATGGGTGCACCAGCACTCAGCCTGGCTCCCACCCCAGCCAGCACAAACCAGTGTGTTCCTAAATACATCTCGTGGGCTTAGCTTACCTCCATCAAAGTGGTCCAGCAGAAGTGTTAACCTTCTGTTCCCACCTATACAGTGAAATTAGAAATAATACCCTCATTTTGCACGGAGGATAGTTGGAGAC